>JBBPTY010001073.1:0-11455 GCA_038094335.1 Tylopilus aff. striatulus | reverse complement strand
GAAATGCAAGGGCGGGTGGGAACGCCTCGCAGGAGGGCCACTGCTCGGGGTTTGTCGGCACACCACGAACCCAATGTAAGGGCGTATAGGAGGCTGCGAGGGACCGAAGTTTGAGTTGCCGAGTTTAGGGTGCGGCAGGCGGGTGCGACGAAAGGCCAGGGCTTGAGGGAGCTGCTCGGATGAGCGAGTTGGAAGCCCGAGGAGAGAGGGCGTGCCGTTTCTTCTCACGTTCGTCCGAAGACGCGACTTCTCTCGTGCCTCGGTGCGCCACAGAGCCATACACTCGGGCAAGATTCAGGATTCCTATCGCAACAACAACACATCGCAGTCGGGAGAGAATGTAAAGGAGAAAATGCATGATACTACTTGGGACAATACTTTCTATTCGTGAATACACACCGTCTATCCTATGCAAGGAAGCTAAGTGTTGCTAGCGACGGGGACGGACTCATTATCCCGAAATGCGCTTCAATTGTCAGCCCATACCAAGTGAGAGTCGTGCTGGGCAGGGAGCAAAGAAACAGATGGACGCACCCAATTGTACAAATAGTGACAATCGAGCGACGTCCGCGTGTGTTCGTCTTCATGATCGAGAAGGCTCTCAAGTCTCAGGCCATTCATCCACTCATATTATGAAGTGGTTTGCTGACTTGCATAGCCTAGAGAGTGCGACAGCGCCTTACACGTAGACATCTGTTTCATTTTTGCTGCAAGCGTTTGATGACAACTGATATACACCTTAGTGCAGGGAGGAGAAACTCGAGAGGACGGAAAAAGACCCGTACAGCAGAACCTGCCTCTCCTTTCCCTTTCATTGCGTTGCTGCCCGGTTAGTTAACAACACGTTCACACGTTCACAGGCGCGTTGTACAATACAGGTGAGCTCGGAACGGCAATCCTGCATGTTAGCAGATTAGCTGTATACCTGACAGGGAGCTTGGTGAAGCGAAAAACCTGCAGCGTGTAGAGATGACGTACAATGGCTGCATGTTGGAGGGCAATACGCCTTACTCATACAAGAACGGAGATGGTCAACTCACAAAGTGTCGGTCGCCAAGTTGAGCAAGCATTTCAGCAATGAGTGATTGCGCAGTTCAGCGTTGTCGGTGGCGTATACGATGGCCGGACATCGGCGGATTGACTCCCTATCAAGTGTGCAGAAGGCGGAGGGCGATGTAATCAAAACGCGAACACGAGGCAGAAATGCCTGAGCTGTGCCAGCGTGAGAGGATCTATATCGCAGTGCACAACATACATTGAACTTACTACATTGAATACGCGGGAAACGTGATGTTCTCCCTTTCTTCCGTGAACAATGTCGATGGGCATGGAATTGACGCTGAAAGGTGCGTGAAGGTGGTACGTGTATATCTGACATGACAACCCACCGACTTTCAGATGACTCACAAGTGACTGAGATCAATACTCACACTACGACATTGTCAGTCTCGTTTATGGATGATGGAAAGCAGGTGTTGAGTGGCGGCGAGGAAGAAAAAACTCCGCTGGTGGGGAGTCAATGATCTACGCGAGGTAGATAAACCTGCTCAGGTAGAATACGCACTGGGGGAGCTCAATGTTACACTACTGTCACTAAATCGAAAGCAGTTGCTCTGGGGGCTGGAGTGCTGGGAATCAGTGGGAAAGGGTGGCTGAGAGTATGGGACGCGCTGACCTACGTGGAAGTCTACGGTATCATGTTTTTTGTCGATGTGCCTCCACCGTCCAGATTGCAGGAGACAATAGCTCGCGTTCATCTGAGACACAGATACCGGTGCTTGTGTCCAATGAGCTACCGGTGAAGCTCAAAGTATGTAAATGGTATGAAGGCACCATCAATGACAGTTGACATACTTTGCGAGACGAGTCCGTCCGACGTGTATCACTCCCATTTATTTGATGAAAAGGTTGCTCTTACACAGAACCCCTCTTCCGAATCTCTTGGTCCTCCACTCTGGAAAGTGTGGCACCCAACGGAAGCATGGTCAGATCAAAATCACAGTTCCCGAAGACAGCCCCGCGGCATGCTTCTCACCGGTCGCAGAGTCGAGAAATCGTCGACGACATTGCACACCACAACCAGCGCTACGGCAAAGTTGACGAAGGATTGTGGCTTCCTTTAGGAATATTTGAGTCCCTGATACAAAGCTAGCCCGAGTTCAATGTAGGTGAGGCTCGTTTGCTTATTGCGGCGTTGTGACTAAGTGTCTCAACGCATCGACAAGCCGCGCCGCGCATTTCGACACTGTTATAGTTAAGATGAGCTTGAATGGAGGATGTGGATTGAATCTTATAGGTATATCTCGCTTGATTTCCACGTCAAAGACTACAGTCGACAGCAATCGTTGCGGTCCTCGTTGGAGCGCTGCTTGTGCAACGAGTCAAATAGAGTAAATCATAGGCACGGACCTTCCAGAGGACGGCTTTTTTCTCAGACATGGGTTTAGGCAATCCGTCAATCAAGAGGTACGCGACTGGACGAAACCAAAGACGTGTTAGTCTGTATCGCATAGGTTCACGAAAGCAAGACTGACCTCCAATGGGGTCGGAGCAGTATATACGCGAATTGAACTGACCAGTAGGTCTGGCTGCTTGGACGATGGCATTGGGGAGGATACACAATGCTTGCGCTAAGGTGGAATGGAGCAGGATGGTTCTGACAGGCAGAACAGAGTGCGAACGATAGCCTAATTGGCCATACGTGCGACCGTGACCGAGGAAGTGGAAGATACAATGTATGACGCTGTGCATCTGACTTCGAATCAATCAGTATGCCCCCCTTATTATGTTCAAATAGCCCGATCACCATTGCTAATGCAGAAAGCTGGTAAGGAGCTTCAGAAATTGGAAACCGTATGTGCTCTTCCATTTATCCGGTCGGCGCACCTACTACGCGACGTATACCTACTGATTGTACACAAATATGACCCGAGTGTGCATCGTGTGTCGTTGTGTAGAAATATATGCGTATCCGGAGGATAGCTTCAGTTTTCGTCCTCTATCTCAAGCAAATCCGAATAGGGCAGCATTGTCTCCGTCTCGATAGTCAGTGTGGATGAAGTGCATGGATGTCTCGCCAAGGATTATGTTCTGGGTTATCGTGCATTTTGACCAGTGGTTAAACCCTCAGCATATAACTGCAGAGGCAAGAAATGTACCTGCCTCCAGAACGACGCGCGATCCCACACTGTTGGCCGTCCACGGTAGCACCAAACGAGAGTGGAAAAGAGGTACCTGGTCGTGAATCCCTCGAGCCATCGTCTTTGACTGCATAGGACGAGATGACGCGGTGCAGTGTCGAGGGACTTAAAGAGAATGGCGATCACGTCCAGCTGAGTGTCAAGGATGTTGATCACGGGAGAGCATTTTCACTCGACGGTCGGCTAGGAGTAAGAAAGACACAGGGTGAAGGACAACCAAAGGGATTGAAAGGGAAAGATCAATGCGCAAGCCAACAGATGTCAACAAGATACTCACGGCGGTGACGTCGTCTCTTTCCATTCAGTCAACTGACTTTCCTGATGGGAAAATTGCATCTTTGTCAGCGGAGACGATAATAGAAGAGGGGGTGATCGGCCTGAGCTGACCGCCTTCTCTCGGTAGTTGGCCCTACGTGGGGAACATGATTCTACGTAAGCAACCACAATACCGTCGAAATCCAACGGTTAGTTCTGATAGATTCTGACCATGGGTTCATCCGTCAGTGCATCCCACCTCTGAAAAACGAGACTACGTTTTGCTCACCACGGCAGACTATCAGTGAGACACTAAATCTCTGCAGGCAGTGCGTATGTAGTCCTGGAAGCCGGTTCCAGGCTTTTTGCGCGGTCAGATGGTGGTTGTGAAAAGATACCGGCATGGTGAAGTGCGATATCAAATGAAATTCATGATGGTGCTCGAAAGCAGTGAGGCCAAATGTTCTGGCCCAGAATCCGGATGAGCGTTTGGAAAGATGAAAGATATCCAAAGTGCCGGGTAACAAACATACTTTAGCAGGGTGTGTTGTGTATTCGCAAGTGAGCGGGGAAAGGTCGCATTTAGAAAGCGAGAAGTAAGAGGAGAGATGCTGACTGCCACGGGAGAGCGGTCCGAGTACGGCAACTTCCGGGTTTTTCCTCGTTGCATCTGCTTGTTCGAACGTTCACGTTCAGTTCCCACCCAGTTCTGCTGCCTTCCTCGTCGTATACCCACCTACATGGCAACCAGCACCACGCAACGTAATAAGTACGTATGTCTATCATCTTCAAGTTGATCCGATCGTGCCGGCCAAACTTGACGCTCACACAGGGTTAAATCGATCACCATCAAAGGTGGAGATTGGATGTTGCTTGACTGTCTCTTGCATACGAGTCTGACCTTTTCAGACATCGAACTTTTTACCCGGACAAGACGCAAGATTCCTATTGCTAGGCAACACCGCATCATGTTCACTGTTGGCAACACCCCACGATCGACAGAGAACGCAAAGGAGAAAATGAATCGCACTGTCTGGGATAACACTTTCTATTTGTTAGTACACGTCATTCGCGCCACGTAAGCAAACTAACTGTTGTCAGTGACGGAGACGATGGCTCCCTTATCCTCGTATCTGTTTATCGGAGACACCACCTCCGAAGGGATGAATTGGTTGGAACGATCAGCGACACCATTGGCGGTGTAATTGGGAAGCTGAAAGATGGAGGTACGACATCCCACTATCCTTCTTTGTCCATTGACACGACATCGACGACAGTATTTGAAGACCAATTACGCACTGATCGACACGATCCGTCGGGCATTGCCCTCAAGTTTGCATTCGCTGCCGAACCTCGTCTGACTGCTGATGCGGACAATCGCCAAGCCACCCACGCTGTCACTACCGCAATGACCGCGATCAATCCGATCAGCTCTACACCCATAACCGTCGACGTCCTGCATTCTGTGGTCGACAATGGCACTACCATCGCACCACACGTACAACAATTGGACACCTCCACTGTATGGCACGCTTTGCTGGACAGGATCAAGCTTTTGAACACGATCGTAACCGATATAGCGGAGGTATTCGCCTCTCTTGTATTGAAGTGTGTCATGACCTGAGTGCCACCCAGATCCATCCTTACACATCACTCGCCTGGTCCGTGTTATCCGCTGCGAGCCAGGTTCGTCGACATTCATATTACTTATTAATTTGATCGACAACGCGATTTACGCAGGTACTCATGAAGCAAAAAGAGCGCGACGAGAACATTATTCGACTAGCGACCGCGATGACCGACGTCTTTGACTTCGTCCAGGATGCAGAATCATTGAAGGCAAACGAAGCGCATCTGAGAACTATTACGTCTCTAATGAAACAGGTGACAGAGTGCGGGTACTTCATTACCGAATATGCCAAGCGAAAAAACTTCTGTCAGTCTCTTCTCACTCCGTAGTTGTTAGTACTGACTCTGCTCAGTGAGTCGTACCGTCCAGTACATGATATCAGATGTCGATGGGAAGATCACCGATTACGAGAACAAGCTCCGGAAACTGAAGACTGCATTCCTGGACGGCGTTGCGGTGGAAACTGAGATGGCTGTCGTTCGTATGAGTACGTTAGCTGATTTGAACTTGAGCTCCTATGCTCAATCGCTCGTTACAGTGGAATCCATCGATCTCAATGACATGCCGTACGCATCTGGGGCTAGGTTCGAGCGAGAGAAGCAATGTCTTCCTGGGACTCGCGAGGCCCTGCTTGCAGATATCTGCGACATCCTCAATAACCCCAACGAAGATGCTCCTCCTGTGTGCCTGCTGACCGGCGTCGCTGGCTCGGGGAAATCTGCGGTAGCTCACTCGATCGCTCGACTGTACGACGATCATGGGCGACTAGGCTCCTCTTACTGTTTCACTCGCACGGATATTACGACCCGTAATCCGAAAAACCTGTTCAGCACCATTGCACGTGATCTCTCCGATCATGAGCCGCAGTACAGATCTGCGCTCTGGGCGGTCGTCAAAGACAATCGAGCTCTTCGCACATCGCAGTCGCCGATGGAGCAAGCTGAAAAGCTAATCATCGCACCTAGAAAGGATCTTGATACCATTGGTCCATTAGTCATTGTCATTGATGCTGTTGATGAGAGTGGGGATCGAGCTGGTCGTCGCCCACTTTTACGAGCTATCGTGGAGCAAATTACCCCTCACATCCATACAACAAATCTTCGCTTCCTCATCACTACTCGGGCGGAAGACGATATCATTACCCAGCTTTCTTCCAGTGCTCAGATTATCCTGAAGCAGATGGGCGATGTTCCTACTCATGTTATCGACAGTGATATGGAAAAGTTTGTCTTCCATCGCCTTCATCGATATCCCATACTTGAACATTCTTGGCCAAACCAAGAGTGGTGTCGATTGCTAGTCTATCATTCCCAGCATCTGTTTCAGTGGGCATCCACTGCATGCAGCTTCATTGAAGGGGACAAGACGGTTGGGCTTGATGCACGAGAGCTGTTTGGCATCCTGCTGCAAGGTGCCAATGCTGATGACAGCCATCCGTTGGATGCATTATACAAGGCCATTTTAGCTCAGCTATTCACGATGACTTTTTCACGCGAACGATTCCGAACTGTCATGGCCGCCATTCTGATGCTTAGGGAGCCATTATCCATCAGCTCCCTCTCCGCTCTTTTCCACGGCAGCTTGAACATTCGGGATGTGATCAAACCAATGGGATCCTTACTTGATGGGGTGCTTGATGATGAGAAACCCATTCGTCCCCTCCATACCTCCTTCTATGACTTCTTGCTAGACTCCTCACGCAGCTCCATTTTCCATGCCCCCATCCTACCCCACCACTCACTCCACCTTGGCAAAGCCCTGCTTGCTTCCATGCAGAACATGCTCCAATTCAACATCTGTGACCTGAGAGACTCTCATCCCCATAACTCCACTATTCCAGACCTTCCCCTTCAAGTCACCAAAGCCATTCCCCCTCACCTTGCATACTCCTGCCTCTATTGGATGCACCACCTACAAGGACACCACACCCCAGACCTGTTGAATGAGGTCACCCTCTTCTTCAAGAAATTCCTCCCCTTCTGGCTTGAAGCCATCAGCCTCCTCTCCCTCTCCTCCCCTGTCACCACCATCCTATCTGCCCTGGATACCTGCACTATCCTGCAAAAATGGGCCAGGGTATGTAGGATCAACATGATACAACAAGGATGAGTACTGATTGAGATGTCACTAGGACCATGAGCTCTCCACCCTTGCATCAGAGACATTCCAATTCATTCAAGTGTTTGCACCTGTACTCAGAGAATCCACTCCCCATCTGTACCTGTCAGCCATGCCCCAGACACCCACCAATTCCCCACTCCACCAACTCTGGCTAGAACACTTCCATAAGTATGTCTCTGTTGCATCAGGACATCCAGCCAATTGGCCAGTAGAGGTTCATACCTTGCAAGGGCATACAGATATTGTTCACTCTGTTGCCTGTTCCTCTGATGGAATCCACATAGTCTCTGGATCCAAGGATGAGACAATCAGAGTTTGGAATGCAAGGACTGGCCAATGTGTTGTTGGTCCATGGCAGGGACATACTGGCAGAATCCTTTCAGTTGCCTATTCACATAATGATCTGCACATTGCATCAGGCTCAGAGGATAAGACTGTTAGGATCTGGGATGCAAACACTGGTCAGTGTGTAGGAGGTCCATTTTATGGGCACACAAGGGATGTCCTCTCTGTTGCATTTTCCCCTGATCATCTTCATGTTGTCTCTGGGTCAGATGACAGCAGCATTAGGGTGTGGGATATCAAAAGTGGAGAGTGTGTGATTGGTCCACTGCAAGAGCACAGTAGTTTTGTATACTCTGTTGCCTACTCACCAGATGGCACCAAAATTGTCTCTGGATCAGGAGATAGCACCCTTAGGGTGTGGAATGCAATTACTGGCCACTGTGAGATTGGCCCCTTCTAGGGACACACAGATCAGGTTCTTTCTGTTGCCTATTCTCCTGATGGCACCCATGTTGCCTCTGGTTCTAAAGACACAACCATAAGGGTGTGGAATGCAAGCACTGGTCAATGTGTGGCAGGTCCATTCTTGAAACATAGTCAACATGTTTGATCTGTTGCCTTTTCCCCCAATGGTGACCATCTTGTGTCTGGCTCTTGGGATAAAACAATCAGGGTTTGGAATACAATCACTGGTCTTTGTATGAAAGGTCCAATTTTAGGCCATACAGATGCAATCACCTGTGTCTCCTACTCCCCTGATGGAAACCATATCATCTCAGGCTCTGCAGATGATACTATTAGAGTTTGGAATGCCACTGACCAGTCTGTTGCACATCCATTCCAGGGGCATGCAGACCCTGTCACCTCTGTTGCATATTCTCATAATGGTGTCTATATTGCTTCTGGTTCCTGGGACAAAACTATCAGAATCTGGAATGCAACAACTGGCCAGTGTGTTGCTGGTCCATTTAGAGGGCATACAGACTTTGTCTGGTCCATTGCCTTCTCACCTGATGGGGTGCATATTGCTTCTGGTGCAGAGGACATGACCATAAGGGTTTGGGATGTGACCACTGGTCAGTGTGTAGGTGGTCCATTCCAAGGACACACAGCATGCATTGGATGTGTTGCATATTCACATGATGGCACTTGTGTTGCCTTTGGCTCAGCATGTGGTACCATCAGGGTGTGGAATGTAAGCACTGGCCAGTGTATGGCAGGCCCATTCAAGGGACATACAGATGGTGTTCAATCAGTGGTATATTCACCCAATGGTGCCCAGCTTGCTTCTGGAGCAAATGATAACACTATCAGGGTCTGGAATGCAGTCACTGGTCAATGCATTGCTGGCCCATTTGTTGGACACACAAATGAAGTGTATTGTGTGGCATATTCTTCCAATGGCATCCATATTGTGTCTGGTTCAAATGACAATACTATTAGAATATGGGATGCAAACACTGGCCAGTGTCTGGCAGGTCCTTTGCAGGGGCACACCAATTGGGTCAGGTCTGTGGCCTGTTCACCCAATGGCATGTACATTGCCTCTGCTTCAGGGGATAGAACAATTAGACTCTGGAATGCCACCACTGGTCAGTGTATAGCTGGTCCATTCACAGGACACACCCATATGGTTCTATCTGTTGCATTTTCCCCTGATGGAAAATATATTGCCACAAGCTCTGCTGACAAATCCATCAAGGTTTGGAGAGTAGATCAACTTTTGTCTTTGGACTCTATATCTGAGAAGGATGGCTGGCTTCAATCTTCCAATGGTTATTTTGGTTGGATTGCTCCTTGGAACAGAAATGCTTTTCATCTTCCTGCCCAATCTTGGGTCATAGCCTCTGATAGGGCCTACATAGTTGACCAGGATCTTGCTGATACATCTTTGCATGGGGAGTCTTGGGTATCTTGTTGGTATTGATACTTTGTCCCAATCTCATTTCATTGTTGTACCACATGGTGTAAGTATGTATACTGTGCTTTCTCTCTAACATTGTTAATACAAAAGCTGAGTGTGCATAGCATGTGTGCCATTCAAGCTGAATCCAGGGTAGAAACATGAAGTACAAGTGTGCATGTATACTTCATGCCCCATCATCCATTATCACATAAATACCAATGGGATGGTGTAGTGTTTGTCTGGACAACCATAGTGAATAGTAGCAATATGGGCTATAGCCTGGACTAGCTTGCTCTGTGGATCATCCTGCATGTCTATATGCTCCACTCACTGAATGATCACCAATGCAAGGCAAGAAACATGCTTCTTAAATGATGTACAATCTCACTCTATTGTATGTTTTCAGAGTGGCACCAACTACAGATGGAAGGGAATGGTTCATCTTCTGCATCAGGAATCTCTGGAAAAATGGTCTCTGAGGGAGAGGTGATGTGATGAAGAGAGCTGAAACAGGAGGAATGGTAGTATCAAGGTGAACACCAAGGTTATCAAATGATTTACACCTGACAATCCATGTGAGACAATTGGCACTGGACTCATCACATTCACCATGTCAACACCTCACTGTCAGCAGAGAATGTAAAGGGGGAAAAGGATTATGCTGTTTGGGATAATACTTTCTATTGTGAGTACACACCATCCATACTTTGTGATTCCTAGTGATAAAGACAATTGATACTTCATTCCTCCAATATGCACTTCAACATCTCCCCACACTGAGTGAGGGTTGTACCAGGGAAGGAGCAAAGACACACCCAACTGGACACATAGTGACGATCGAGCAGCATCCATGTGCATTCATCTTCGCCATGGATAAGGCCATCAAGCCTGGAGCCGCTTATCCACTTATATAATGTTTGTTGAACCGCATGGCTTGGAGAGTGCAATGGCAGCTTGCTTGTAGATGCCTGGTCCATTTCGTGCTGTAAGCGTTTGATGACGCTTAGTGTAGGGGGTGTTATGAAGAGATACTCGAAAGGGCAGACAAAAACCATACAGTAGCGGTTGTCTCTCCCTTCCCCGTCATTGCGTTGCCGCCCGGTTAGTGATATGACATGTTCACAGGCGCGTTGTACAGTACAGGTGAACTCGGAAAAGCAACCTTGCATGTTAGCAGATCAGTTGTATATCTGACATGGAGCTTGGACAAAGATGTGCGGGGTGTAGAGGAGACGTACAGTGGCTGCATCGTGGCTATATGCCCTGCTCGTATAAAAACAGAAGTAGTCAGTTCACAAAATGTGAGTCACCAAGTTGAACCGATATTTCCGCAACGAGGATTAGGCAGTTCGGTGTTACTAGTGGCATATGTGATGCCCGGACATCGGTAGGTTTACTCCTCGCCAAGTGCGCAGAGGGTGGAGAGCAATGGAGTGAAAACGCGAACACGAGGCAGCAATGCCTGGACTGTGCCAGTGAGCAAATCTATATCGCGATGCACACCATACATTGAATGTGATTCATCATGCTCCCTTTCCTCCGTGAGCACTGTCGGTGGATATGGAGTTGACGCCGAAAGGTGCATGGAGGTGGTATGTGTTTATCTAACACGACAGCCCACCGACTTTGAGATGATCCACAAGTGACTGAGATCGATACTCACGTTACGATATTATTCAGTCTCGTCCATGGATGATGGAAAGCGGGTGATGAGCGGCGGAGGGGAAGAAAACAAACTTCGCTGGTGGGGAGGGTGCACGTTGTGTTGATATTTATTTTGACTTGGACAGTACGCTGTCTGTCACATCTAGTGCGACATCACACCTAGTTGTTTCGCCGTGCGAGATACTCTTGAGTACCATCATCCTGCCTTCTCACAACAATTACCCTCACCGGAAACCCACCCCTACGCAATGCATATACACTCGAATCCGCCATCTCGAACACCTACTTGATTGCCTCCTGCCCAGGCTGTGTATGTACCATCTGTGCCCGCATCCGCACTGTCGACGCCCACCGTAGAACGACCGCCTCCTTGTGTTTTACCTAGTCCATGTT
>JBBPTY010001072.1:0-11059 GCA_038094335.1 Tylopilus aff. striatulus | reverse complement strand
TTGCGCTGCGCCATCGTGGGGACTCAGGGATAAACCAAATAAAGGAGGCTTGAAGTATACTAGGGACTATTTGGAGAAAAGACGGAATTCTCCATCCCCAATTATTGGGTATAGAGAACGTCCAGAGGATCACCCCGGCTGCAGACATGGCACCTGAGATGAATGTAACCTCCGTTCTTCTGCATGGTAAATTCCAACTTACCGATCCAATAGCAGGAGTTAAAAAGGGAACCCATGATTGCTCGTTCCTTCGGGTAAGACAGTTCTTCACGTCATTTATGACCAGCAAGCAGGAAGTCACAGAGACGGTAACACACCTGCAATCAGAGAAGAGGCTGCTACTATGGCGAAGATGATTCCAAAGCCCAATATAAAGCGAGCGATGATAAACATCGTAACTAGAGCACTTGTACGAAATGGGTCGAATGACTCAATGTCAATGTTACTTACGATTTAAGGCAGATCCCTGCAGGAGACCCCCAATCATCATCAGCATGCTCCCGATGAGTATTGAATGTCGTCTCCCGAAACTGTCGACAATGGAGGGAACAAATGGAACAGCGACGATGCCACCGAATGAGTACATGGAAGACACAAGGCCCAGCAAGACGGAATGAGGATGATGAAAATCTGTCGTCCCAGGAGTCAGCTCTGACGTTGTGAGCATGAGCTAGAATTGCCTGACGTTCAAGCCATGAAGGCACTGCCTGTAGTCCATTCAGCATGGATGCGTCAAAACTTGTGTACATTTAACACCGTGATTGCATCGTTAAAGAGCACTGGGAGAGACTTACCCACTGGTTATCTCTACTCCTAAGCAAGCCGGGAGCATCGAGAGATACAGGAACCTGAGGTTGCGTTTCTTGTACCACGGGACATTGTCTTGCTGAGCAAGACGAGAGACGATTAGGTATGAGTCATTGCCCTCTGGCTGAGAATAGCCTCCACTGGCATGCCTGGGCCTTTGCAGCAGGGCCATTGGTGACACTGATGACACGAAGACAGTGAGTGATCCTCAGGCCTGGATTTGTGCAAGACTTCCCCTCCGCCGGCGACGGTGAATTTGTTGGGCAGCGGTCCTTGAGGTCAGTGAGGCTTCAATCCCCGGGAGCTCCCCGTTAACCTGACTCGGACCTGCCACCAAGAACGGGGTGTGGCTTTCGTAACTCACTCAGGCTCCTGTGAACTTCACCGTCGGGAAGCGGTCACTGCCAGTTGTTGCCAGGTACCCCAATATGTGGACTGCCTATTTTGGATGAAAGTCAAAAGTTGCTTCAAGTTCGTGCTCAATTCGTGCTTTACATAAAACTTCCTCATCTAAGGAAACCAAAAGAAAATCTTCAGAACAGCTGCAGTTTTGGTACACTACCGGAAATGCAAGCTCATCTAATACACGTTAGAAAGCTATGTGGTAGGAAGAAATCCAATTTTAACCAAGTCACTAGCTGACTCACTGACTCTGATTCAAGAGGCCTTCAGAGCTGTATGTCCCCGGTAACTTGGCGAGACAGACACAAGCGAGGTAATACTTCCATCGAGAGTGATTGTTGGATGATACCTCTCAAAAGAGCTGCTGTGATAGATGGCAAGCAACAGCATTGGTGGTACCCATCAGTAGCTACGATGAACCAGTAGAGGCCCATTCGCTGATATTATTATTGCTGATATTCTTGTATGGGACCAAAAGCTTCAGCCTGATATTATAGCCTAAAAATGGGTCAGCCAGTCTACGCTGCTTTCTCTAGGTTAAAAGACAACTGGGCCTGGACCTCTGGTTTGGTCATTCGTCTCTTCTATGGACATTACAACTAATGTCAGCCTTACAAGTAAGGAAGCGATCAGTGACGGTTTCCAGCGCGCGAAAGCTTTTATCAGGACCGACCGCAAACACCACTATTGTGAATTTCTGCTTTTGGTCCTATGTCTCGTCAAAGGAGCTGGCTAGGACTGTAACGGTGGTGTGGGGTGTAACCCCAGCCAGATCAAATGCCAGTGACCACGGGGGCGTGATATGCCTTCGGAGACCCGTTATGGGTCCACAGTTAGTCCACGTTTCACCATTCGGAACGGAAGGATTCGCAACTGACAGACATGGCCTAACCCGCGGCGCGTTGCAGAATCTATCTCCGAGCTGCTTCTTCACTATGAACCACAGATGGCGAAGTATAAATATGAGAAATATAGCATTCCATGGTGCATCGCGTTCTTTAACGGTCATTCCACACGATATCGACCATGTCGACCATCTCCCCTCCGACATACTCCACCGACTATGACCTAAAGAACACTATAGACGTGGCTGGGTATTCGGATGAAAAAATCAGTCATACCTCGATGCCGTTTGATGCTGTACAAGAGAACGAACCTATTGTCACCAGAAGAGAGCTCTGGAGCTACTATCGTGCGTCACATTCTTACCAGTTTCACTCACTCCATGCTTATTGACTCGCCTTACTATAGTATATCGCAGTGGGAACAACGTTGGTCATCATTTCGTCCCATGCTCCCGTATTTTTTCTTACACTGTATCAGTCTGTCGGTGTCACCACTTTCACCCTGACACTGTTCCAGAGTCTCGCAACAGCTGCTGGGTATGACCCTGCTGTTGGTCCCGGATCATCTTGTTTTTCCAGTAATGCATCGGGGCAATGTGTTGTTCCTTGGATGGGCGGTACAAAGCCCGTCGCAAGTGTCGTCCTCATCGCCCATGGGATTAGCTTTGCCATTATAACAGTCATGTGCACCTTTTTTGGGTCTGCTGCTGACTATGGCACTTTCGGTCGCTGGTCCTTGTTCACCATGACAATCATCTGTTGGGTCATTCAATATGCTTGCATAGTCCTTACATGTACGTCCCGTTCTGAATCTCGAATTTGAATCGAGTGCATTCAGAGGTCCTATTTAGCGCCAGACCGCTGGATACTCGCTATGGCGCTGTATATGATTGGACTCATCGGCTATATTGCAACGCTGATTCTCTGCATCGCTGTATTCCCTCGTCTAGCTCGCAATACTCCTCGCTCTAGAACATTCCGTGAGAAGTGCAAGAACGGTGGGGTTTCTGCTGAAGAATACGAAAGAGAGAAGTCCCTTGAACATAGTAAAATCAGTAATCTTACTATGGTGAGCTCGTGAAGACTCGACTTGTGACTGCATGCTTGTTCCTGACTCATCAGGTATACACCTCCATGGGCTACACTGTCACCTACATTTTGAATCTAGCGTTGTTGCTTGGACCAAAAACCGCTCACAACCCAAAAGTCAGCAATTACACCATCATTCTGTACGTGTCCAAGTTGGCCCCTCATTTCACAGCTAACCACTTATTCCACATCTAGAGATAACTCGTATTGGGTGTTGGTAGGGATTTGGTGGTGTAAGCATCCATCATCAAGAAAATACGAGATGACTGAGAACCACTTCAAAGTTATATTCCAATTGCCACGCCCGGGACCACCTTTACCTCAGGGAGAGACTTACTTAACCATAGGCTGCAAGCAAGTAATACCATAAGTGTTTCATGACCGTAGGAAACATGCTAACGTAAGTTTAGGTCTGGAAAGCTCTCAAAACTTACAGAGATCTCCCAAATACCCTGCTTTTCATTGTCGCGACATTCTTCTTGTTGGATGTAAGCATTGCTTCTTTTAAACTCGTCGACCTGATCAAGTGTCTTCAGGGTCTTGTGACCACCGGCACCCTCGTGGCTATTTGCCAGAATGATCAATTCAAGTTTTCTTTTCTGATGAATACCTATCTTGGTTTGGTGCGGGTCATTCCTGCGATCCTCGGTCCGCTTGGGTGCTGGTATGCTCAGCGCTACTGGAAGATCAAAACGAAAACAATGGTTTCGCCCTCCCGTTTGCCTGTTCCAAAGCTGACATTATTTGGATAGTATTTCCTCACCATCATCGGGTTGACTTTGGTTCCACTGTGGGGTGTGATTGGCATATGGAGCAGAAGGTTCGGGTGAGTGAGGCACTCTTCGTCTTGGGTAGATCTGTGACAGAAAGCATCCCAGGTTACACAATGATTGGGAGTTCTGGTGAGCCATACGAGAAAATTCCCAGTATATGCTGACCAAAACCCAGGGTGTGCAACTTCGTTATGGGTTTCTGCAACACAGTGTATTTGGCGTATAGTCGAACAGCCTTTACGGAGGTTATCCCTCCCGGGTTCGAAAACATGGTACGCTTTCCCGTCTGAGACCTGTCCTCGCGCTGACATATGTACTCACAGTTTTTCGCCCTGACCTGTCTGGGTGACTCTTCGTCGGCCATAGTTGGGCCCTATATCGTGGAAGCGATTATCGATAGAACAAAGAACAATTGGAAAGGGTTCCCGTTTTTGTTCGCTATCTCTGTGGCTGGCGCGCTAGTGATTTGGTTTTGTGTTGATATCGAAAAGGGAAAGCGAGATGCAGTGAAATGGGCGGAAATGCAGAGTGCCAGTGGTAACAAGTGATCTTCTGTATCGAACCGGATAAACAAGAACTTCGAAATACAGCGGTTACGATATTCATTTCGATCGCATGCACCGTAGTAGTATGTATGTTGTTGCCAATGTGTATGAGAGGTCTGCAGGCACAGCGAACTTAAATGGCGCCCGATGCTAGGGAATTAGATATCGGCACATGACCAGTGACTAGTGACCGGTCTGCCCGGTGACCAACGAATCTCACTGTACACTGTTTACTAGTACCTCTAATATACTGAGATTACGGACAAAACCAAAGTCACATTGTCACGGTTCCCTGGGCCTTGGCCGCATAGCAAGTACTGGTCTCCAAGGGGTGATGTCACACAATTTGAAGTCTCCGGATGCACTACTTCTCCCCGAATATTGAATTGTTTTGTTCGCTGTATGTTCGATCGTTTGCATTCAATCAGCGCTCTTCAGGTAGCCATAGCATCTTAATTAAATGTCCATCCCAAGCCCCTCCCTAACGAGTAAGTGTTTTGTAAGAACGGGGCTACATCCTGACAGTGCTAAAGTGGGTGACACTTTTTCGGACCGAGGTCCGTAAATCATGATAGTGTGTTCAACAAATTGCTCATGAGACCTGCCATGGGGAATACCTCATTTCTTTCCGTAATCGACGGTGACGCTGGTACCGCATAAGCATCGTATGTGATTGAAATAGTTCAATGTCCAGTGGCGAGCGGGTGAGAGAAAAGAAGAGAGACAAGGTTGCATATGTGCATGCCGTTACGGTCGCAAACATAGGCGACTCGATCAAATGGATGAAAAGTCGGCAAGATACATCGGCGTCCCGTACAGAAACATCACCATGATATATCCATGTCCCATCTTGTCCGGCTACGGCCCAATTCATATACAAGTCATTCAAACATGCTGCACCGTGGTCCATTTCACAGCGTCCCATCTCCATTTTCTGACGTTCACACCGAACCATATTCAATGATGCCGCTGTACAGATCGCTAACAAGGACGGGAACCTTTGCCAGTTGTTCTGCATCTCGTCGATAATAGCCTGCACGACATAGGGTCCGACCATGAACGAAGCATGATTTCAGAGACCAAACTGGACTGAGCTCAGTAACCATCGTTTGGGGGAATGCGTAGTATGGGGCTTGGAATAGACCGAATGTCACATTGTATGCCCTTTTTCGGATTAGAATAATTGTGTAAAGGAGCACCAGAATGTCTCACCAAAATTCCCAAACGTTATGAAACCTTGAATCCATGCGGCTAGCGTTCAGACGAAACGAGCGGAAGTGCGACTCACCCAAGCTTGTTAGTCCAGATGCCTATCATACCCCGGGGTGGGATAAGAACTCTTGTGACATTGGTAACGACGAACTACCACGATGATCTACATTATTATCAGCGTGCGTCAAGGAGGTGAGCAAAATAGTTTCTTTGTGCTAATCTTCCAATAGCATTGAATATACCAGAATATGAGAGTACTGATTCTCGACGTGATGGCCTATGACAAGCCAAGATAGGTGTTCTGTAAGAATGAGAACGTGAACTTTTTGTCCTGGCAGATAAACACGAGGGTGCCGGTGGTATTGAGTCCCTAATGGTGCACTCAGCCGAGGGTTCGATTTCAAAGGAAGCTTACTTGCATCCGCCAAGAGGAAAAAATGCGAAAAGATACACAAATGTATATGGGAAGCGTTCACAGGCCTTGAGAGCAGCCCATATCTATACTCGATGTGAAGATACTTCCGTTTTGGATTACGAAAACAACTTGCTTACTTGTTTCCATCCAATGGTAAGGTGGCTCTCGCCCCTGGGTAGCGGAGGTCCAGGGCGGGGCGACTGGTATACGACTGGCATGGTCGTTAGTTGCATCAGACTTTCTCAGCGACGAATACATACACCACCAAATTCCAAGTAAGACCCAATACGAGTTATCCCTACGAAGACTGAGCGGCAGTTTTCGAGCAGGGAGGAAAGAACGCATAGGACTGGGACGTAGTTGTCGACCTTGAGATTATTCGTCGTTCTGGGTGGACGGAGGAGTGCCAAATTGAGAAGATACGTGACAACATAGCTGACGTTACTGTGCACCCGATATACAGGAATGAGCGAATCAAAGGTCAAGCATGTGCTCAGTCCCACCGTGGAAATATGAGACTGATCCTGTTCTCTCCAGAGACTCCTCCGTTTCGTATTCCTCGATAGAAATCTGACTGCCCTCATACTTTTCACGTAAACCTCACGAGCGAGCCCCAAAGCCTTTTATCCCATGTAAGCATGCTGGCTTGAGGTTATTCATCGACGAAAAAGGAAACGCCACATCGAGCGGTTGACTTCCACAAGCGGCACTGTCCTGTGTCTTTGCTGCTACGCTTTGTGCAGTCGAGAAGGGGAGGAGGTGTGACTCAGGCCTGAGGCCTTCAGGATGTTCATTCAAGCTGAGGTCACGTGTTGGATATCTAGATTACATACGCATTTTTAATTACCTAAGCGCTTGTACATAGTTTAGCGTTTACCTTTCGTTCCTTAGTGACTACAGAGTATTCAACAATTATAGCCTGGAAACAGGCCAGTCAGTCCACTGCTTCCTCTGGGTTAACAGTCAACTGGGCCTGAGCCCCTGATTTAATCATTCATATCTTCTGTAGGTAGTACAAGGAAGGGCAGCCTTACAAGCAGGGAAGGGCCCGTTTGGCAAGTTTCTAGCATGTGAAAGCGTTTATCGGGGTCTACTGCAAGCTAAAGGAGTTGTCCGGGACTGTAACGGCGATCTCAGCCGATCAAATGTCAGCAACCGCGTGGGCATGGTATCTTTTCGAGCACCCGCTATGAATCCACCATGATTCCACGTTTCAGTACTTCAGTATTCGGAACGGAAGGGTTCGTAACTGACAGGCATGGTTTAACCCCCCGTTGCAGAATCTATCTCCGAGTTACTTCTTCACTATGAACCACAGATGGTGAAAGTATAAATATGAGGAATATAGCATTCCATGGTGCATCGCGTTCTGCAACAATCATTCCACACGATATCGACCATGTCGACCATCTCCCCTCCACAATACTCCACCAACCATGACCTAAAGAACACTGTGGACATGGCTGGGTATTCGGATGAAAAAATCAGTCATACCTCGGTGCCCTTTGATGCCGTGCAAGAGGATGAACCTATCGTCACCAGAAAAGAGCTCTTGAGCTACTATCGTGCGTCACGTTCTTCCCAGTTTCACTCTCTTCATGCTTATCGACTCGCCCTACTATAGTATATCGCAGCGGGAACAACGTTGGTCATCATTTCGTCCCATGCCCCCGTATTCTTTCTTACACTGTATCAGTCTGTCGGTGTCACCACTTTCACCCTGACACTGTTCCAGAGTCTCGCAACAGCTGCTGGGTATGACCCTACTGTTGGTCCCGGATCATCTTGTTTTTCCAGTAATGCATCGGGGCAATGTGTTGTTCCTTGGATGGGCGGTACAAAACCCGTCGCAAGTGTTGTCCTCATCGCCAACGGGATTGGCTCTGCGATTATAACAGTCATGTGCATCTTTTTCGGGTCCGCTGCTGACTATGGCACTTTCGGTCGCTGGTCCTTGTTCACCATAACGGTCATATGTTGGGTCGTTCAATATGCTTGCATAGCGCTTACATGTACGTCCCATTCTGAATCTCGAATTTGAACCTGGCGCATTCAGGCATCCTATTTAGCGTCAGAACGCTGGATACTCGCTATGGCGCTGTATATAGTTGGATACGTTTGTTATATTATAGCGCTGATTCTCTCCAACGCTGTATTCCCTCGCCTAGCTCGCAACACTCCCCGCTCTAGAGCATTCCGTGAAAAGTGTAAGAATGGTGAGGTTTCTGCTGAAGACTATGGAAGGGAGAAGTCCCTTGAACTTAGCAAAATCAGTAACCTCACCATGGTAAGCTCGTGGTGCCTCGACTTGTGACTGCATGCTCACTCGTGATCCATCAGGTGTACACTTACATCGGTTGCACTGTCACGTACCTTTTGAATCTAGCGCTGCTGCTTGCACCAAAAACCGCGCACAATCCAAAGGTCAACAATTACACCATCATTCTGTGCGTATTCACGTTGACCCGTGATTCCACGGCTAACCAATTATTTCGCATCTAGAGATAACACGTACTGGGTGCTGGTCGGGATTTGGTGGTGTAAGTATCCATCATCGAGAAAATACGAGGTGATTGAGAATCATTTCAAAGTTATATTCCAGTTGCCACGCCCGGGACCACCTTTACCTCGGGGAGAGACTTACTTAACCATAGGCTGCAAGCAGGTATTGTCGCAAGTGTTTTACGACCGTAGGAAATGTGCTGACATAGGTTTAGATCTGGAAAGCTCTCAAAACTTGCAAAGAACTTCCGAATACCTTGCTTTTCACTGTCGTGACATTTTTCTTGTTGGGTGTAAGTATTACTTCCTTTGAACTCGTCGACCTGACCAAGTGTCTTCAGGGTCTTGTGACCACCGAGGCCCTCGTGGCTATTTGCCAGAATGATCAATTCAAGTTTTCTTTTCTGATGAATACCTATTTTGGTTTGGTGCAGGCCATTCCTGCGGTCCTCGGTCCGCTTGGGTGCTGGTACATCCAGCGCTATTGGAAGATCAAAGCGAGCACAATGGTTTCGCCCTCTTCTCGTTTGCTTGTGCCAAAACTGACATTATTTGGATAGTATTTCCTCACCGTCGTTGGATTGACTTTGGTTCCACTGTGGGGTATGATTGGCATATGGAGCAAAAAGTTCGGGTGAGCGATGCATTCTTCGTCTTGGGTGGATATATGACAGAAAGCATTTCAGGTTGCACAATGATTGGGAGTTCTGGTGAGACATACGAGAAAACTCCCCGTGGGTGCTGACCAAAAACCCAGGGTGTGCAACTTCGTTATGGGTTTCTGCAACACAGTATATTTTGCGTATAGTCGAACGGTCTTTGCGGAGCTTATCCCTCCTGGGTTCGAAAACATGGTACGCTCTCCCGTCTGAGGCCCTCTCCTCGCACTGACACATGTACTCACAGTTCTTCACCCTGAGTTGTCTGGGTGACTCTTCGTCGGCCATAGTTGGACCCTATATCGTGGAAGTGATCATCGACGGAACAAAAAGCAATTGGAAGGGGTTCGCGTTTTTGTTTGCTATCCCTGCGGCTGGCGCGCTGGTGACTTCGTTTGGCGTTAATATCGAAAGGGGAAAGCGAGATGCAGTGAAATGGGCAGAAATGCAGGGTGCCAGTGCCAAGCAGTGATCTTCTGGGTTGAACCAGATAAACACGAGCTTCGAAACACAGCGGTTGCGATACTCATTCGAATCGCATACTACTGTAGTATTATGTTTGTCGTTACCAATGTGTATGAAGGGCCGCAGGCGGCCAACTAGCAATTGCGATGAAGGGTACGATGCCGACCTTTTACAAGATCCTGATCACTACTGATCTCGTTCGTGCCGTTCAATTCGGCGAATACCCCGTGCAGGAGACTGTTGCTTATGCTCGTCTTCCTACGGTTCCAAGACCTGCTCGCCGTTGCAGCGAGGGTATGAAGCCTTTGGATAATCGCTACGTCATTCTGTCCTGTTATGAAACTTTCAAGCAGTTCTGCTGAAAATCCCGTCTGTTGTCTACCATCGCTGACTTGGAAATTGGTCATTGGTTGCTATAGCATGGAGATGCACAAAAGCCTCCCAAAGCATTGTTACAAAAATCACCCTGAATGTATGCCCAAAGTCTTGAGCAGCACGGTTGTCTGAAAGAGTTGGATCAACATAGTTCTACCAAATGAAACAATGAGTTGCTCTGTACATGCAGAAGTTGAGGTAGATGAATTCAGTCTGCTTGAAGTTCTCAGAGCACACGCATTTCCCTTGTGCCTGAATGCCGAGTCACAGCTATGTGCTTACCAACTGTGATAAGAAGTGTGATACCGAAGATGAAGTATGATGAGACAACGGAATGTAATAAATCGTATTGATACAACATGCCAGGGCATGAATCTTGATAATGTAGTATGATTATGTGGGCGCAAGGGAGAACTTAGGCGTTTCTGTCACAAAGCTACCACGCAGGTTGAGAACAGTTCTTCCTGCGATGGATTCCATGGTGCCATATCTCTCAATGCCACTGTTTGCGCAGAGAGGCTCAATGCCGCGATGATGATCTAGATTTTCTTGGTCATCCTCGAACACTATCATTAAGGAGTCACCAGGGTGAATGAGACTAGAACTTCAAGCATCGAAGGCATACTAGGAATGCACTCACAAAATGCTAGCTCCTCAAGGGTGCGCCCCGAAGTCTCAGGGAACATGAAGTACACGAACACAACCTGGAAGATATCCCATACACAGTAACTGCCCGTGTTTTAGTACGTGTCCACTCGTGACATAACGGAGAGCTTACACGATGTACCATCGCCAGCCTATCGTCATCCGCTTTATCAGAGACACCAGAACAGAACGAAGAGGTGAATGTACCTGCGAGGTCTATCCCAATAGGGTTCACGAGCTGGTTAAGGAAACCCCCACCGCGGGAAAACCATTGGTAGATGCTGATACCCTTCGCTCGGACATGGAAAGGGAAAAGTTCGATCAA
>JBBPTY010001071.1:0-11469 GCA_038094335.1 Tylopilus aff. striatulus | reverse complement strand
ACCTGTTGGGTCAGATTTCTCTTCTTAAGGGCTGGAGGGCTGATGGGATCTAGTCACTAAACTTCTCTTATGCGTGGTGTTCTATTTATGACTCGACCGTAGGTGGGACTAGTTGAGTTGCCACCCTTTTACGACGACTCGCGAGCCATCATTGCCCATCTCGATCCCGTCTGTACCATCACCTCTGTATCCCACGTGGTATGCTCCTCAGCCTGCAATAATTTTCCTAAACTTGTCGCACCAGAGGGATTCATCTTTGGTGTTACCACGAGTGCATACCTGGCCGAGGGTGCAACTCAGGTGGAAGGAAAAGGCCCAGCGACGTGGGATTAGGCGAGCAGACGGCCTAGATATATTCAAAACAATACCACAAGTGAGCAACCCCAGGCCATCAAAACGTCAAGCTTGGCTGTTATGTAGCCGATATCATGGCCCTGCTTTACAAAGAGGACATGGCCCGCGCAGCGGCCATTGGTGTTACCCCATACTCATTCTCATAGGTCTTAATCCCACTCAATTTGCCCTAACGTGAACTGACTGGCCAACCATAGTATTTCGTGGGCCCGTATTTATCCTTTTGGTGTTGCGGGGTTGCCTCCGGATCAACAGGGTCTTGGCCACTATTCTGGTAATTTGTGCTTGCTACAACGCTTTAACGCAGACCAAGACTAAAATCTGTTAGCCATCGACTATCATTTGTCGGTCGGCGTCAAGCCTGTTGTGACCCTCTGTAAGTGGTTATTATCTTGCATGCTCTTGATTGATCAAGCTCGTATTCACAGTTCACTAGGACACTCCTTTGGCTTTTATTGAGGGTTCGCTTCACCTCAAATCGTGGATGATTCCGTCAAGTAAGAATCGAATGCCTGGAACTTGAATAACTCTTTGAAAGCATCACCACCCCAGCCACGCAAAAACCACTTTTCGTCCATATAACGGGCGTGTCAAAACATGGTACGCCTTTAACCAGCCCAGTGTTTCCTGTGGATTCCTAGGGTAGTACCCATTCAGTACGTTCCTAGTGAGCGATGTGCGATATGTGTTGCTGACCCATTCGCGCAGACATTTCCTTGCCCTCTCCCCCGGTGTCAACTCATCGATAGCTCCTGATCAGTGTGCGCATCATAATTGTGTGTGTATTGGAATGCTTAAAGATTTTGCCATACTTAGTATTTGAAAGTGAGGACCCACGTGGTCGCCGTGAAGGCTTTTCGCGAGATGTGCATTCAAGGGGAAATAGCATGCAAGAATAATGATTTCGTGTAGGTCTCACAGCGTCCGTATATGTGCGCCCGACTGGTGAGCTTCCTTGGCCAGCAAATGGTACTGACGACGCCGAGGCTGTCAAGCGTCACGCTTCCTTCGGAATTGGGTTGTACTTGTGTCAATGGTCACTGGCCCCAGATCGTCGAGGATACACTCCCAGAGAGCTACCTTCCGAGGTTCACGCAACAAGAAATGGCCGACCTCAACGGTACGCGGAACGTGCTTTTCGTGATGGACCGTCTTTCGTGTAAAGGCACCGCAGACGTTTTCGCTATCGATGCGTACGTTTCTCAGTATATTGTAGCTCCACTGTCTGGAACCGCCGCTTGCTAGGCCAACATGTCCGATACCGCCTGGCCTGCGTGTAACATCGTGATGTTGCACGACTCGGATGCAGGATGGGTAGTCGGTCCGAGCGCCGATCCTGCAAGCAGTGCATGACTCCCGGCCACGCCCCGAAATATCGAGCGGATCCTGCAACTGGCAGGGTAGCCGGGCCCAAAGACGGGTGCGTACATCACATAGGGATTTACGCGTCGATGGTCATGCGTGTTGCAGTACATCTCCGAGTTTGGCATGGACGCGCCATTTGAGAGTATGCGCATGGAGACGTCTACACATCGTGGAAGCCACGACGACCACGAGCACGTCGATTCACGCGGACGTTCTGGATCGCGCGGGGCATAAGTTGAACGTGGTCGATATGCCAGACCACGTCATGACCATGTGCATGCTCGTGCCATCTCCCGGCAGGTATGATCGATGACGCGGAATGGGACCTTGGTCTAGGGCCCAGGTATGGGGCTTTTTTATCTCCTTTGACACAACGGCGCGATTGAACCCGACCTTGCGAATGCGCTTTGGATTCGGTATCTGACACCTCCACTGCACGACACTGGGGGGAACATACGAGCGTCCCGCGTACACGCTGTGTAGGTCCCCGTTCTGGTGATCGTCCGTGCGACTCCTGACGTGAGGTTTTTTGAACGACATCAGCACATCGAGCCATCCTGTATCCCCAATTCAGTCCTGAATTCCTTGGGATCTGGATCGCGATGCTCTCAATTAAAATGAGAAGACGCGCGACAATATGATTGTATTATATTCTATCTGTACAACATGATTCGAGTAGACGAAATAACATACAAATGTTGTGACGACGACGGAGGGAGGTGTACGCTAAATTACAAGGGAAAGGTCACCGTGACGGGCGTTACCTCGTCCATCACACGTGGCCCACTCCCCGTCCGTGGACCCAATCCATGCCCCAGCACTAGCGGGCGAGGCGACTGCGAGATGTCTCTAGCCCGCATCGAACCAGCCCTTTTTGAATACACCGACACGACGATGGGTAGTATGCCATCGAAACCGAAACCGTGGCGCCACCGGTGAACCTATCTCTTGCGCTTGCTCTCGTTGCCCGTTGACGACGACAACGGCAGCGGCGGCACCATGGTCACTTCCTGCGGCCCCTGCGTATGCACGTCGTCCACGATCACGTCCGACTTGCGCTTCCGCCCACGCATGCCCGAGCCCGCACCGACAGCCCCAGGCGCCGTGGTCCCGTTGGGAGGACCCGCAGACAGGTTGAACGCATGCAACGACGACACGCCGGCGCCCCCCTCGCTCCCATCCTGCGACGCCACCTCGTCCAAAAACGCGTGGAGCTGCTCCGACGACGCGTTCCCGATCTTGGACGGATCGGATCCCTTGGGGACGACGACCGTCGATGGGTCGAGTCGCTCTGCCAGCTTGTCCAAGTCCCCGTCGTCTTCGTTGGCACGCGGCATGTCCATCAGGAACGCGTCAAAGTCAAAGTCTTGACCGGGACCGAGGTTGACGGGCAAGAACATGTCGACGTCGCCTGGGGGTGGTGCTGGTACTGGTACTGGTGCTGGCATGCTTCCAGCCGTGCCAGGTTCAGCACCAGGTACGGCCGGATCCAGCGCGCCGGCGTCGATGCCTAAACTTTGGATGAGCGATTGAATGCTGCTTTGCAGCTCGTCCACGTCGTTGCTAATCTCCGAAGTGGATGTGTAGCTCTTTTGAAGTCGCTCGTCTTGTTGGAGTGGGAGTGGTTCTGGTTCTGAAGGGGCGCCGAGAAGGGAAAGCGTAAATGGTGACAAGGTGCTGGGCGAAGGATAGTCAAAGGTCGGAGATGGCCGTGATGGTGCAGCGACACTAGGTTGATTATTTCCAGGGGTGGGAGGATTACTAGGAGTATATGGCTGAGGGTTGTTATATGGGGACGGTGCAATGAGTTGTGGATGATGATGTGTTTGGGCGGCGGGGGCAAACACCTCGGGGGAGATAGACTGCGACGCAAGTGCGGCAAGGAGTTTCTGCATTTGTGTCGGCGAGTTAAGAACGGAGGTGAGCGCGGCCTGCACAATGTGGTCATTGTTTGCCTGTGATTGTGGGGGCGTCGTAGGCACCGGCGACGTGGCCTGCGATGGTGGTGTGTCCTGTGGTATGGGCCGTGGTTCCGTTGCGGTCGGTGTGGGTGCCTCCGTGACACTGGGTTCCACCGACGCAAATCTCGGCTTCGTGCACAATTCTGAGGGCTGTGCAGAAGGCGTGTCCAACGACGCTAAACGTGGGGGTCAGCAGAGACGACGACGTAGATCACCCAAGAAGGCGCACCCGTCGAGGTCGTCGACCTTGCACTGTCCATGCTCGACCGCGACTCCTTTTCCACAGTATCGCCTCCGTCCGCCTTTTGTCCACTCCGCGCATCCGCGATCAACAGCCGCTGCGGCATCCTCGCCACCACAGCATGCGACGTATCCTCGTCCTTGTGCATCTGATTGTCCCCATGCCCAAACACCCCCGCCAGAAACTTGAGAATCCGATTGATGGTATCCTGATGCTTCTTGTGCCGCTCCCGCGAGGCCATCGCCTCCTGCCACAGATGCTGGTTCGAGCTCTTGAGCTCGTTCAGGTCGACCGAGATGGCCGCTTGATGTCGTTTTATCGCTTGTATCCCGTTCACGATCGCGTTGATGTCCATCAGCTGATTGGCGGACAACGCACCGACCGCGCCGCTCGCCGCCGCGTCCTTAGTCGCCGCCGGCGCGCCGGCATGCCCGTCATCGCCGCCCGTGGGCTTCTTGCGCTGGATCAGACACAGCATGTCCGGCTGCCCGCGGAGAAAATGCGGGTGCTCAAAGTTCCAGAACTCGGTGTCCGAGTCGGCGCGGAGCACGCCCTGCTGCAGGTGGGGGATCTTGTGGAAGCCGTACATGTTGAGCTGGCGCACGAAGGAGCTGAAGCGGTTGTGTTTGAACCAGCGGCCGAGGACTTCGCTCGCGAAGCGCTCTTGGTCGAGGACTGCGTGCGTGGCATAGCGACGTGAGCGCGTAGGATGAGAGGGGGTATCTTACCAAAGAAGGAGTCGCCTGTGTCCGACCATCTTATGAGATCTTGGTTGGCGGGGTCATTGACCATCCTGTCGAATGCCAGGCGGGCGTCGCAGATGAGCAAATCACGGGCCCCTAGGCAAAGATAAGATGGGGCGACGTACTCGTATAGTTTCTGGAGAAAGGCAGGAACGAGCTGTCTGGCGGGTCTGTTCAAGTGGGATGAACTTCCCCTGGGCGCTACGGTGAGCGATATCTGATGGTCGGTCGTGGTGGCCATGGTGGTCGACAGACACAGCTGGTCTTTTAAACGACGTGGAAGGCCACAGCAAGTGTAACACGTAAAATAATCCTAACCCTAACCTCAATTAGCACATTGCTCCAGCCAAGGCACCTCCTAACTGATTGCCAAGCGAACTCTGTTCCTAACAAGTGAAGCCGACTGTAGCGTACAATACACGCACACTTTGCAAAGAGAACCACATCAACAACTCCCCTCGTAGCCCTCCATCTCCATTTTTTTCCTGATCTCTTCCCTGAGCATCATGATCCGACTGTCCAACCGCGACGACAGGTCCATCTCACGCGTGCACAAACCACTCGCAGAGGCCAACATCTCCTTCGCGGCTTTGAATGTCTCTCCCCATCCTTTCGTCCGTTTTTTCTCCTCGTTCCCAGATCTCTCCGACTTGTCGTCTCGCTCGGCAGCCTTTTGTTCGCCTTCCTTCATCTCCAAGACCGCAAGCTCGAAATAGGCGACGGCGCTAACCCACGTGCTGATTTCGACGTTCGCGCCGTGCTGGAGGGCGTCGTCGAGCAGCGCGCGGCCGGTCACATAGTCTCCTATCGTCCGGTGAACGATACCGAGTATGAGGGATCGAATTGCAAGCTCGTCCGGGGTGTCCAGGTCCAGTTTGGTATTTGGCGGTGGGACGGGTCGGGCCTGCATAACTTTGCTTTCGATTGTCATCGGCGGCGTTAACGCGCTGAATTCTTCAATGTGCGCGAGAGCCGTGGCTTCGTTGATATGAGTATGGGTGTTCCAGACTACGGTCTGGTCAGTCACAATACAACGCAGTCTAACTCATTCTGACTGACAAATGGCGAACTCTAATGTTCATGGTCAGAGGGACAGCTTGGAACAAGCAAATAGGACGCCCACCCTCTGCAGGACTGATTCTGATCGCCTCCACGTAGCGCTCAGGATTACCACCGTAGCGGACTTGTTTTCTCTTGTAGAATTCCACTTCGAGCCAAGCCGTTGAATTTCGAATACAAAGTTGGAGAGACGCGAGACCTACGCTTCTTTTGAATGAAAACCTCCGTGGGCATTTTTCTCTTCCCATTATTAATGATCTGAGGAATCTTGTCTAGGAGGCGCTGTGCGTCATCTAGCCTGCCAGATGATACATAACACCCTATGGAAGGTCAATCCAAGATACTGATACCTGGCGACCCAAAGTAGAATAGAACCGACCTGCGGCGATGAACAGGTATGTAGCGTGGCTCCTGGTCATGGTCAGTATTCTTGAACAACCGAAAACGAGCGCAAGAAATTCACCAGCTATTCATTTGCATCAACTTGAACAGCATCTCTGCGCACTCTTTATATCGTCTGAAGCCAAGCAGCGTCCATGCCAATTCGAACGCAAGCTGCGCGAGCGATAAGACGAGAACGTTTAGACGACAGGCCAGGGGCATACCAATGCATCCGCTTGGGGAAAGGTTTCTTGTCTGTCGGGAGAAAGACCCTCCTGCAAGGTTGCAATTGCGCCGGCGGCATCTCTTGTCATACGCTGGATTTTCGCCTACAGAGAAATAAAAGATTCATCGCGACGGTCCATTCGGAGAGTACGGTAATCTGACTTTATTCAGTATCCATAACGTGCCCTTTGGGTAACGTGCCGACGCTCTGGAGTACGTTGCAATGATGAAAAGATCCAAGAACAGAATACGAACTTTTTCACAATCCCCTTGTATTGTCTCACGATATGCTCCTCATCTGCCTGGTATCCTGTCATGAGCAATATGACACCGTAGTACGTCATCAATACCAGCCTTGAATGCAGTGAACATCACACTAGGGAGTGATCATCGAAGAACACGCACCCCGCAAACACCGAATGTACGTCTGACCGAGCGGCAGATACGGCCAGGGCCTGGAGGGCGTGTTGGCGATCATGGTTGTACCCCAAAAAGCCTACCACAGCCCTAAGATAAGAAGATGGCATCAAAGACCTTCTTTCTGTGGGAATATTCATTACCTGACTTTAGAAGGAAGGAGGGAGAGCACGAGGTTGAATAGCCCGTAACCTCGAATCGATAGCATCAGTAAGTCAAAGGATAGGTACACGAAAGGCTCACCAAATGCAGCACCCGATAATATGAGCTCTTCTATCTCGCCTTCTGACGGGTTAGACTTGCTGCCCAGCGAGGGAGGTGCAGGTGCAGAGGACGTGAATCCCCAGCGGGCTAGGAATCCAGGGGAGCGTGCTTGGGGGGTAGAAGGTAATGTCAGGGCCCGAATGCTGTAAACGGACCCTTTGCGAGATGGCGCTGGGGTTTGTCCAGGGGTAGCATACTCGTCCAGTCCGTTCGGGTATAGAGTCTTGAATAACCTAGAAAGTGACCCTCAGCGTGAATAGATGAGCAAACGCTGCGAAAGGGGACATACTTGGTGAATTTTGAATGCGCGCTAAGGTGGATATGTCACTTGACGTGAAGTACAAGGCAATATGCAGGATGACTTGCCTGTTAAGCTCGTATCTGTGGATATCTCAGAACTCGTGCAAGACCAGAAAATGATGGAAAACTGACAGACATTGCAGATATCCCCTGTACGACTCACTATAGACAAGGTATCAGACAGGGACGTGAGACACGGGTGTCACGTACCTGAGCGCATGCGTCAAACCCAGCAAAAGGACCACATCGGTATGCAAAACCTCCCACTCGATCCCAGGGGTAAGTCTGTGGGAAGGTTTGAACGACTTTGCAAGCCTCATGTACTTTTTCGCTTCTGCCTGCGAGGTCTCGAGACAGCGTGTCGCATCTTCCATGAGCTCGGGCTGGGAGTCGGGGGGTCAGGATGCACGGCGAAGGCACTGCCTACCAAAAGTCGTACCTCCTGGCCGAGCGCTGCCTTGAGAAAGGCACACACGCCGAGGCCCATGAGGTGGAAAGGGCAGTCGCGGTGGGTGTCGGCGCTGAACAGGTCGAGGGCACCAACGAGGTCATTGGCGAAGAGAAGGTCGAACCCCTGGCTAGCGAGACGGAGACTGTTGGCAGGATCGAAGTCGGGGGCCATACCGAAGAGGAGTGTGGTCGTGGGTTGATGGGGTGGCCCGGTGAGCCGGTCTGGACCACCATCAAAGCTGTTCCGATTCCCGACGGCAACTCTCCGTTATCGCGGCTGTGGGCAAGCGGGGCGAATATTTAGTGGTGGTCAAGGGCGGATATTTGGGAATCGGAGTCATCGGACGCTTTCTATTACTTATACAGCATGGCAGCGGTGGCATAGTCAACAATCCTAGCCGTATTCAAAGTCCGGCTCGGAGCGGGAGTCGCACCTCTTCCGCTCTCCTCGACGATGACCGTGCGCCAAATATCCACCGCCTCTCTCAAACAACTCAAGAACGCCGTCATCGGAAACCCTTCCGCTAAACTCGCCCTCGCCCGCGACACCGCCTTCATCCACGCGTGCGTTCCGTTCTCTTACCCGCAGACCCCCTTCATACCCCGACCAAAGCCTTGTAGACTGTCTCAACCACCCTCCCCCCTCCCCCGATCCCCAAAGCTCACAGGACGACATCCGCATCGAAGCTGCGCACGTCATATCCTCTATCTCCTACGGTGCGTCCCCCGACTCCCACACCCCTCTTGCTCTCATCGCCTCTGCCCGCAGGATCCGAAGCTGCCCTCGCAAGCTTGCTCCAGGCCAATGCCATCCAGGCCATCATTCGCGCCTTGTCCAGCCCCCAAACCCTTGAAATCGTCCCGCTCAAATCCGCCTTGGCACGCGCCTTGCGTGTCCTCGCCAGCGCCATCGTCGAAGTCACCGGTCCCACTCTCGGTCCAATTCGTGTATATTCTACTCAATCTCGATCCGAGGCCAAGATCGCCCTCGGCTACTTATTTGAGGTCCGTTTTGCTGCTCTGCACCTGCCGCATACAGACCAATGTGTTTTCCAGTTTGATTCCTTGGACATATACATTCCCTTCTTGGCAGATGGATCAACGCAAACCTCGGTCGCCATCGCTCAACTCATCGGAGCTGCCGTTCGTACAGATGTCCACCGAAACGCAATCGTCGAGTGGATACCACGTCTAGAACGCCAGCGAGAAATCAGAAGCCGGCGTGGTTGGGAGAGATCCGGTGTGGTACATGTCACGACTCGACAAGGTGCCTGGGTCATCCGCACATTGATTGCCATGATTCAGAAGAGGGATCTCAAGGTCCGTCATCTCCGTGCCATGTCTTCGCCACAAGATCCATTGTAAATTAGGTGCAAGACGCGGCGTTATGTGCGCTTGCTGCGCTCGCCATGGATAACCCGCCGGTCGCGAGTGCATTGGCGAGGGTCCCTGCTGACGGTAGTAAGCATGCTCGTTGGAGATATGCGCTTGTAGTCACGTTATGAACAGTCCCTTCGCCTCTTGCTTCGGTTCTATCCTTGACCAAGAGTCGAGTGACGGATGTACAACTCGCTGCATCATTGTGGTATGCTTTCTAGAGTCATGATTCCCAGTCATCTCGCTTACGTCGCAAATGACCAGCGTTACAAACATCATCCGTGCGCAAGCGAGCCGCCATTTAGGGATTGTGGACTCTGGACCTGCACTCACCGTCATTCAAGTTCTCAATCGCGTCCTCGTCTCGCCGTCGGAGACACCCCAAAACCAGACCAAAGCATGTCATACACTTTGTGCGTGTCTTTTATTCGCTCCATGGACGACTCTGAGACGTTTTCGGCTCGGCAGCTTTGCTTGTCAGAGACGAAAGAGAAATCTGTTTAGAGGTATACGATCGCGGTGTTTTAGCCAATGTGGCCACCCTTGTCAAGTCGATCACTCCCCTTGATCAACAGTCGGACTGGGACATTGACGAGTCTGAGAGCAAAGTCGTCCTCAGGGAGGTCCGTGCGCACGTTTATCCCATCTTGCTTCACTTGATTCGTTGCACAGGCAGAACCCATGACGATCGCATCGATCTCTCTCTTTGATAGGGCAATCAAACGGGATATGTCCAACTGATACTCTCATTCGAGCATGTCTTACCCATAAAGGCGTGGGGGTGCGCGTCGCGGTTTGTCAGTGCATTAGAGCACTCAGCCGCGATGCCGCAATAATCCGAACGAACCTGACCGACAGCAGGGCCGGGCTAGCATTGTACCAGGTGTTCAAGGAGGACGAAGATTCTAGAGTGGTCTTTGCAGCGTTGGTGGTGGTCTGCAACCTCGTCAACGATTTCTTGCCTCTGAGAGCGGTGAATGGTATCCTGCGAGTTTATAACCCGTGACTGATAATAATGATAGGTCATGTTTGCGGATTGCTTACTTCCGCGCCTGATGGCGCTTTCCAAGGTCGAGGACCAAGAGATACAGACGGGAGTCCTATGGGCGCTGAAGAACCTGCTGTGCAAGAGCAGCCTTTTCATCAAACAGATGGTGATGACATACATTGGGTGGCCTTATCTCGCCGAGTATGTGAAGTGATATCTTTCCTCTCGCCTTTTGCTCATATGGCTTTGATGCAGACTCATCAACGATGTAGATACTCAGATCCAGGAGCAGGGGTTTTGTATCCTTTGAAACCTCGCTGAGGACGAAGAAGGCATCACTGAGGGTCTGGTCACATCCTGTATCACTGCCGGCCTCGACTCTACTAGTGAATCTGTGACGCGTGAGGTACGTCCTCCCTATAGACGCATCTCAATTTGTGCTCTCAACTGCGTTCATCCTCCTAGACCTCTTATTTCCTCTCCAACGGGACGCGCGCACAACAAGACATGATCTTTGCCCACCCCCCGATCCTGGACCTTGTCCACTCGTGCATGGTGGACGGTAAATCAGGCGTTCGGTCCCCGCTCCCCTCCTGCGTGCTCAACCTGTTGACAAGTAACCCAAGGCGTCGACAGGAGCTCATTGAGGCTGGATTCGTGTCAACGTTGCATCATCTCTGCGACTGGACGGGTACCGGTGGTGGCAGGGTCAGTCCTGGGGGATTGGGGAGTGCCACCAGGGTTGGTGGTGCGAGCGTCGGGGCTGGGGTGGGCATGGGACCTGGGCGACACCAGATCAATCTGGAGGACGACAAGGATGGGGCAGGGTTGGCGAGGCGCGTGTTGGATTTGATGGACACGTCTGCGATCGGAGACATGCTTTGATATGACTTTTTTTTCTTCGTTTCGTACATTTCGCCCGGGATAGATCTCGATCATGAGTACTTGAGTGCCCGTGTTACCGACTCATGAATGACCAGATATAATTTTCGTTTTGTGCTGGTTCAGAAATGGGAGGCAACGACAGAGTTTCTTTCCCACGTTTTTCGCTCCCATTTCAGTGACAGCACAGTGCGCATCGCAGTTGTCAACTCGTTGGGACAAGCTCAGCCACCACACTGCAATAATCGAACAAGCCTGGCTGACATCGAACTCGGGCTAGCTTTGTATCAGGGACTCAAGCACCCACGAAGGAAGCCGACATCGTGCGTCCACTCTGCCGCATCGTTGGTTGTGGTGTGCAGGCTTGTGGTCGCTTTCTCGACCCTGCGGACCGGTGAGTAGCCGTGAAGTCATCGCCGGGCACGGAGATGTTTGATCTGGTCATCATGGCTTCCGTTGGAT
>JBBPTY010001070.1:0-11476 GCA_038094335.1 Tylopilus aff. striatulus | reverse complement strand
TCCCCCACACAAGAAATGTCCAGGGTGTCCAGCATCCATCTGAGTTGGTCAAGTCTGCCTGGCCCATCGTGTGTCGGTCGGGATGTTCGCACATTTTAACACTTTACTTATGCTACCTGCTTATGGCCGGACCTTTTAGTGGTTGCCCTTACCTTGGTGTCACATACTTACCCTGTGGTGAGGGGACATGTGGTAGTACCTTTTTTTAGATTCTGTCTGTTTCAGTCATGGGTATGCCTGGACTATAAAAGCTTGTACTCAGGAACTAAAAATTAATCTTCTGCTCACTTGGAAAACTGTGCAGGAAGGTTTGGGAGTGTGAGACAGCCACAGTAGGTCTTCCACCCTTCATTTTCTACTTTTCTCTTTGTCCGGTACTTCATCTGGTGGGTGTTACAGTTGTCCCATCCTATTTCCTTATGTCACATCATCGGTCTAGGTCTCTTCCCTGTTTAGTCCTTCTTGTACTCTTTTTATGGACACTTTCTCCTTGATCGCTTCTCTCATAGCGACCCCGTATCCCCTTTTACTCACACAGCTTCTATTGTTCTCTTTTATTCTCTCTTGTTCCATTGACCTGCCCTCATGTGAACTCACTTCACAACATATACTGTAGTATCCATGTATGTACTTTTCTCACGCTTGATCTGCGCAATCGTATGTCGTATCTTGTGTCCTTGAGTGAAGGCCAATCCCTTCATCCTAAGTATTGCCCCTTGGAGTTCCTAGATGCTGTGCCTCTTTGTGAGTGCCTCCTAAAGTGACTCATCACAGGAATCCCTGTACTGCGTAACAAAAGATCAAGCGTACTATCCGTCCCTCTTATCCTGGAGTAGGACGCACCCCTTTGCATGAGAAGAGTCTACAAACTCCTCGACCTTGCAGACTCCGACTCGGAAGAGGACCCAACCCAAGCTCTGACCCCTGCCCCACCCCAAGGTACCCCCTCGACCTTAGTTACCCCAGAAACCCCAAGAAACCCTCAGCTTCACCCAAGAACCCTCATCTCCAGAGCTGCGATCACCCCAGTCCTAGTAGAACCCTCAACACTCCCTAGTCAACTCTTACCCTTTGAAAACTCAGCAATCCCTAGCCCAGTCACTGCCCCCAGACCCCTGACCCCTGTGCCTCCGTACCCAGTCAACCCTCAGGCACCCATTCCCCAAGCCCCCCCAGTAAACCCAGCTCCTTTAGCTCCCATGGCCACAGAACTTAAGGCAGCCCTCCCCTCCGATTTCAATGGCAAACCAGAAGAAATAACTTGATGGGTCAAGGCATGGAAGGGATACTTTAAACTCAACAACACCATCTATGACACTAATGAAAAGAAAATCTACACCATACTCAGCAAGCTCAACTCTGGAGTGGGAGCAAAAGTCTCTGAACGCTGGTATGACAAGATGTCCAACCTAGCTATAGGGAACACAGAGAAAACCCTAGACAAGTTTATGGAAGACCTTGAAGGAACTATCTACCCCTTTGACATTAAAGCCATGGCCCACACCAACATCGGACTACTCGTCCAGACCCCAATCCGAGACAAAAACAGAAAGATTATAGAGGACGGATTCCAAACCTACATCACCGAGTTCCAAGACCTAGCAGCTAGAGGGGAAATAGGCAAACAGGCCACCCTCATCGACCACTTTTCCAAAGGGCTGAACTACCAACTCGTCGCCATGATTCTATCTATGTTCACTATCCCTGTTACTATTGATGCCTGGATCACCCAGGCCAAGGTCTTCCACGGTCAACAGATGCACCTTCATGCCTTCCACAAGGGAAAGGGTATCCACCTCCCCTCCACCAGTCACCAGAACCATGACCCACAAGCCATGGACATAGACATAGTCACCATCCGCAAACTTACCCCTTTGGAACGAACTAAGTGCATCAAGGAAGGACGATGCTTCCACTGCAGAAAGACGGGACACAATGCCCAGCAGTGCACCCAATACTCGAACTTCCCCTCCAGAAACCCTCCTCATCCCCAAAAGGTTCGAAACACTGAGACCTCACCCCCCTTGACACCTACCCCTCATATCCCCTCTGCCATTGAAACCTATGTTAACTCCCTCAAAACTCAAGGGAAATCTGAACAAGAGGTCCTTCAAACATTGAAGATGTGCTTTGAAGAACCAACAGAGGATGTAGCAGTGACCCTCACTGATGACTCGGATTTTTAAAGCCGGAAGTAACCTCGACATTTGCTTCTGTAGATATTGCCCATGTACTCTCCACTCTCCCAAATGAAAGAACTCTTCGTCTTCCGGTAAAGCTCAGAGTAGGGCAAGAAATCGTCGACACCACTGCACTCATCAACTGTGGAGCCACAGGAAACTTTATTAATATCGAACTCCTCACCCACATGAACTTCCCTTTGAAACGACTCCCTCGACCCATTACTGCCCACAATGTGGATGGGACTCTCAATGCAAAAGGAACTATCCTCTGCAAGGCCTGTATGGAATTACTCTTCCCAGGGCATAAAGAAATGGCTGAGCTTATGGTCCTAAGTCTCAGACGACAACAAATCATCCTAGGAATGCCGTGGCTAAAGAAGTGGAACCCCAGAATTGACTGGAACACCCAGTCTATTATCCTTCCCTGAAAACCCTACCTGAACAACGACCGGGACCTCTCCCCTCAACGTTACCTACTCTGCTGGCTAGGAATGGACATGGATTGAGAGATATCCTTAAGACTGGTCCAGAGATTCCCAGAGGACATTGAGTCTCTTCGTGAGCACCTCCCTCCAGGATACCAAAGGGAATTTATCAACAAAACGACCATTTCCACTTAGCTTGCCCAAATGGAGGACAACAAGGAGACCCCCATCCCTGAATGGTACAAGGACTTTGAAGATGTCTTCGCAGAATCTACTCATGATAAACTCCCCCCTCACCGACCATATGATCATGTCATTGACCTGAAACCCTCCTTTGTCCCTAAGATTGCCAAAGTTTACCCCTTAAACCCGACTGAAAAAGAGGCCTGCAAGGCATTCATAGAAGAACACCTCAAAACTGGAAGAATCAAACCCTCGAAATCTCCCCAGGCCTCCCCCTTCTTCTTTGTGCCAAAAAAAGATGGATCCCTCCGCCCATGTCAAGACTACAGATACCTTAACTCCCACACCATTCGCAACGCTTACCCATTACCCCTGATCTCTGAACTTATTGATGAAATGAAGGATGCCACCTGGTTCACCAAGTTTGACATCCGATGGGGATACAATAACATCTGCCTCTGAGAAGAAGATCAATGGAAAGCAGCCTTCATCACCCCTCTAGGCCTGTTTGAACCCACCGTCATGTTCTTCGGGTTCAATAACACACCCCCCATGTTCCAAACATTCATGAACCACATTTTCGCCGACATGATCTCCGAACACTGGTTGAAAGTCTACATGGATGATATCAGCATCCACACCAATGGGGACATAGACCTTCACCACTCTCAGACCTGCAGAGTACTCCTTCGCCTAAGACAACACGGGCTATCCCTCAAACTCACTAAATGCCGTTTTGACACCAAGCGAATGGACTTTCTAGGCCTAATCATTGGACAAGGAATGGTAGAGATGGACCCCACTAAACTGACCGCCATCAAAAATTGAAAACCCCCCACCACCGTCAAGGGGATATGTTCCTTCCTGGGATTCGCCAACTTCTATCGCAAATTTATCCCCAACTTCTCAAACGTCGTTGCCCCACTAAACCTCTTGACTCGAAAAGATGAACCCTGGCTATGGACCCCTCTCCAACAGAAGGCCTTTGAATCCCTGAAATCTACCTTCTCCTCTGCTCCAGTCCTCCATATCCCTGACATCACCCGCCCTTTCACTCTCATGACAGACGCCTCTTTTCTCGCTGCAGGAGCTGTTTTCATGCAATACAATACCAACAGTGATCTACACCCGTGTGCTTACTTCTCCAAAACCTTCATCCCTGCTGAATGAAACTATGATATCTATGATCGTGAACTCCTAGCAGTAATTCTAGCCCTCAATGAATGGAGACAATACCTGTTGGGGACCACTCATCCTATTACCATCCTCACCGACCACAAGAACCTATCCTATCTCAAAGACCCCCGGAAACTATCTTGTCAACAGGCATGCTGGTCCTTATTTCTCCAAGACTTCCCCATCAAATGGCAAGTAACCCCTGGCACCAAAATGGGTCCAGCAGATGCACTCTCCAGAAAAGATAATGTGGACACCTCAGAAGACAACATCAACACCCCCATTTGCCCAGAACCTGTCATCATCAACACTCTCAACCTTGCTCTAGCCCATCGAATTCAAGCATCCTCACCTAAAGACCCTCTGGTACTACAAGCCATAAAGAGCCTCCATGAAGGAAGCCCACTGTTCCCTCGCTCTAAATTCACTGACTGGACATACCATGATGGCCACCTGTACTATAAACACTGCATGTACATCCCTCCTTCTGAACGCTCTGCCATACTCCATTCCCTTCATGAATCCACCACCTCAGGCCATGCTGGACGCTACCGCACTCAAGCAATCATTGAAAGAGACTTCTGGTGGCCTGGCTTAGCCACTTTTGTCAAAAACTTCATAACCAGATGTGCCACCTGTCAACAACACAAAGTGAACACCCACCACACCATTCCCGGATTATCTCCCATCCCCTCAACCACCAACCTACCATTCAAGCAGATCTCTATGGACCTGATAACAGACCTACCCCCTTCCCAAGGACACGACTCACTAATGGTCGTGGTTGACCATGGTCTTACTAAGGGGGTAATTCTCATCCCTTGCTCAATGACCATTGATGCTACAGGAGTGGTGTCTGCATTCATTACCCATGTCTTCAAACACTTTGGTCTTCATGATTCCATCATCTCCGACAGAGGCCCCCAATTTGCATCAGCTTTCACCAGAGAACTGGCTAGAATCCTCAACTATGATGTTCACCTCTCCACTGCATATCACCCACAAACTGATGGCCAGACGGAATGAACCAACCAGGAAGTGGAGACCTATCTACAGATCTTTTGTGCTAACAACCCCAGAAAATGGTCTGAATTACTTCCCACTGCAGAATTCTATCATAACTCCACCCCCCACTCTTTCATCAAAGTCTCCCCATTTTCTCTCCTCCTAGGTTATGAACCCAGAGCCTATCCACCCCTAGGCAAAACCTTCCTACCCACCCTCCAAAGCCGTCTGTCCTTATTAGAAGAAGCCTGAAAGGAAGCACTAGCAGCACATGAAACCGCTTGTTGGATCATGATGAAAAGAAGCACTAGAAAGTTCTCCCCCTGGAAAATTGGAAATAAGGTCTGGTTAGAAGCCACCAATCTCTGTCTCCACTACCCCTCTAGAAAACTAGCTCCCAAACAACATGGTCCCTTCGAAATTGTTCAGGTACTATCCCCATTAACTTACCGACTGAAACTTCCTTCCACATGGAAAATACACGATGTCTTCCATGCATCTCTTCTATCCTCTTACAAGGAAAACTCCACCCATGGCCCCAACTTCCTTCGCCCCCCTCCTACCCTTATCGACTCCGAAGAAGAATATGAAGTTGATCAGATCATCTCCCATAGAAATGTCAGACGAATTTGGAAATACCTGGTTGCATGGAAGGGATATTCCTCCGCCGAAAACACCTGGGAACCTGAATCAAATCTCCATCACTCCGCCCACCTCCTTTCTCAGTATAAGAAGGACCATGCAATCAATTGATTCTCTCCAAGAGGACATGGTGTCTCTATGTGAAGTACCCCCCTCACATGACTAGTGCTGGATCTCTCCCTTCTATCCACCCCATCCCAAGACCCTTCTGGACCATTCATCGCCTCTTTCTCCTCTATACTGCCATAGGTATCCTTGGTGCCCTCGCCATCATCACTGCCATCATTCTTTCTGTCACCCTCTCATGTCAACACTGAATCCCTATGCTAAATGCCTCCAAGAGCCTGCCAAGGAACCTGATCTTGTACTGCTCGGACTCGCCCTCTTGGATAGCAGACTTATTACCAACCTGGAAAATCTTATGGACACCGACTCTCCTCTTCTCTCTCTTATCTCTGCTTTTCTAATACAACACCATCTTGTTCCCTTTTCCTCTTTCCTAGAAAACCACCCTTCCCTTACCAAAACCCAACATCGTTTCTTCGTCTCAGCTATTACTCATCTTCAACTTGACCTAGATTGTCGTTTGCTCTCTACCATGCAGCAACTCGATCTCCTGACAACTGTGATTGAGCTAGACAACTCCCTTCGTACCTTTGGACAAACCCGCGTACACACCACTCCCTCCTCCCCAGTCTCTTCCTCTCCCCGATCCCAGTCCACCTCACCCATTCCCCCCACTCGCCAGTGAAGCCCTACCCTCATTCCCAACCCCACCATCTTACAGGTTGCCATCTCCCCATCCACACCCAACAATGCATGCCCTCGCTACTCATTTTTGGGCCTCCCACCCACTCCTCCCGACTATCAACCACCAGACTATGGCCCCAACAACCTGCTTTGTCTTACTCCTGGCAATGGGCGTGCCTATACCATTATGGTCAGTTCACAACAAGAATGCAATCCTCTTCCTCTAGTGGAACGACTCTCCTCCCCCTCTCCCACTCTGTTCACCGATAACATAGAAGAGGATACCCCCTGGGACGACTTGGCATATGGCAACACCACTGGATCCCCCAGATATGAAGCAAGGGATTAGTTTGAAAATGGTACTTCGAACATAGGAAGGGGGTAATGTTACAGTTGTCCCATCCTATTTCCTTATGTCACATCATCAGTCTAGGTCTCTTCCCTGTTTAGTCCTTCTTGTACTCTTTTTATGGACACTGTCTCCTTGATCGCTTCTCTCATAGTGACCCCATATCCCCTTTTACTCACACAGCTTCTATTGTTCTCTTTTATTCTCTCTTGTTCCATTGACCCGCCCTCATGTGAACTTGCTTCACAACATATACTGTAGTATCCATGTATGTACTTTTCTCACGCTTGATCTGCACAATCATATGTCGTATCTTGTGTCCTTGAGTGAAGGCCAATCCCTTCATCCTAAGTATCACCTAACTGACCTCTAGTTGGTCCATCCCCCCTGCCCCTTGGAGTTCCTAGATGCTGTGCCTCTTCATGAGTGCCTCCTAGAGTGACTCATCACAGGAATCCCCATACTGCATAACAGTGGGAAGAGCCCCTGTCTTCCTTTACCTTTGCCTGAGTTGTCCTCTGGGAAGGCTTTTTATTGCTCCCTGCTGTAGTTGCAGCTACGTCTTCTTTTCTTGACTTTCCTGGAACCCCTTGGGACAAGTCTACTTGCCCACATTTCTTTCTGTCTGTTGACTCCTAGGCCCTGCCCTTGGGTCACCTGCACCCCCACTTTTTATTAGTTTTCTACAACTGGAGCCCACTGTGAGGGGTTCCCATAGGTCTCTTAGAAGATTGCTTCAACCAACAGCACAGCACCTGGAGCTTGAGGAGCTCCTGACTGACTTCCATAGACTAAACATCTCGGACACAGAGTTTTTGGTGCCGGTTACCCCAGAACGGAACCACCATAGACATCTAAGTCCACAGATATCTTCAATAGAAGACTTCCCCTTCATACCAGGTGGTTTCATGCATTCTACCCCACTTCCATCCCATTCAGAATCACCCATATCACCCATCTCATCCCAAGTGCTCACTTTACCCAAGAGCCCTTCTGAGTCCTCTGCAGTCTCTTCTTACCTGATGGAGTTGTCAGACAGTCCTGCGAGCACATCGTCTATGCCATCTCTAGCATTCCTTTTCGACCACTCTGAGTACCCAACACGGTTACATCTAGACCCGACCGAATTTTCATCCCAGATGCCCTCTACACTATCATTGGTTACTTGGTCATCTAGTTCTCATCCATGGCCTATTACTCTCCCAGTTCAAAACCCTAATCCATTTCCAAACCCATACCAACCAGCAATGACCAACCAAGGACAAGTTTTTCGGATGCCCCTGCACGGCACTCCTCACGTGCCTCATTTCGACGGAAAGATGCCGTCGCTACTGCCCCAATATTTCAAGGACATTGAACAACTCGCAGATGTGGCTGGTTTAGATGTGGCTGCACAGATAAGGGCAGTGGCCCAATATGCAGATCTCAAGGAAGCAGAGATTTGGAAGATGCTGCCCGAATACACAGTGGCACCCGCAAACTGGCCAGCATTCGTAGCTGTGGTCAAACAGTTGTACCCAGGCTATGAAATAGCCAATCAGTATAGTAGAGCAGACATGGGTTACCTGGTGGAGGAATACCACCAGAAGACCATACAAACCCTGAACGATTTGGGTGAATACATCCGAAAATTTAGGAAAGTAGCAATGTCACTAACAGCTAACAATCAGCTTGGCAGGATAGAGCAGGACCTGGTGTTCCTGGAAGGCTTCCCAGAGGACATCCAGGGGCGTATTAGGCAACACCTGATGATCACAAAACCCGACATCCATGCTGAAGGCCCATACCCAATGGATGATGTGCTAGCAGCAGCCAGGTTTTTGCTGGCAGGTTCGGCACTACAACCAGCACTTGTAGCATCAGATCTCCTCCCCAGAACTAGTACGACTCCCACACCCCAGTTCACCATCACGCCCACATATGCACTGGTGATGATGTATGCCCAGGTACCCACCGTCAAGACAGAGGTTAATGTGGCAACCTGACCAGCCCCCATCTGCAGGTTCTGTGCCACTCCTGGCCACTTTGCTAAGATGTGCGTGGTAGGTATGGAATATATTAATGCGGGGAAGGTGGTCAGAGGCACCGACGGATGGCTGCATATGCCAGATGGGTCTGAGATCCCCTGGTTCCCAGGAGGCCATTGCATGAAGGACAGCATGGATCAAGTCCTGGCAACAAGGCAGGTGGTTCAAGTGACATCGGGCCCCAGCACGGGAAGAGACGTGCCGCCCCATATGACTGCGGGCATCCTTATGACAGCATACCCGGATATGCCAGCGATCTTGGAAATAGAGACCTCAGCGTTTATGGCAACCGAACCAGATGGAGAAGAAGACCCAGCAACTGCGGTGACAGAAGAAGAATTCAAACCCTACCTCGTGCAAGCCTGGGTGCTATTCAAGGCCGACAAGGCTATGAAGGACAAAGGGAAGGGGCAGTTTGACGGGGTGTACATACCACCACATAAAAAACTGGAGGCCCGACTGACAGTGGTCATTGAAGAGCTCATCTTGCTGGAGGTCCAATCAACCTCGAGTGCCTTGGGTTTGTCATCTTCTTCCCAAACCCCCCATCGCCAACAACCAACAACAACAACAACCACCCCCATATGGACAACAAGTGGTGTGCCCCCACACATTACACAAGATTCTCAGAACTTGTCCACGCTGACAAGTCAATACAAATATTCGTTTCCACTAGAAGATGACCTGGCACCAAAACAGGTGCTAGACAAAGTCTTAGGCGTGACCATCCCGGTCCCCTTGAAGGACTTATTTGTGGTTGCCCTCAAGTTTCGCAAGCAACTTTGGGACCTTACTACAGTTAAAAGAGTAACTACGGTATCGGCTAATATAGCACAGGTCAACAAGCTCTTGGCAAGAGACTAGAGGGCCATGGAGCATGAATACGGAGACTGCATCGTGTTACACTTGGACCGGGTAGGTACGAGTGTAGACTCAAGCTACGAGGATCGGCTACTAGGTATAGACCGAGTAGCGGAGAGACTAGAGGTGAAGCGTAGGAACTGCTGGAATAGATCCGAGCGAGTGGTCAAGCCAATTGAGGTTGGATTGAGTAGAACTAGCTTAAGGGTGATAGTACATGGAGGGCTCTATAAAAGGGGTATGGAATGGCGCACGGACCATGTCTGTGTATGGTACATCGTATCGTAACAGGAAATCCAAGAACAAGTGTAGCGAGGAAAAAGAAGAAACAAGGAAGTACTTATAAGGAAATGAACATAGGGGTTAATAACACATAGAATCGTAACACATCGCTTGCAATGAGGACAGCATGATTGTCGTGCACCATAGCCTGCTGCTTTGAGCCATCGAGGTCATGGTTGGTGAATCAAGTCAATCAGTGATGGCAGTGCTGGACTCAGGCTCTGAGATCGTGGCAATGCCAAAGTGCATTTGGGAATGGCTCGGGCTGCCATTGTGGTCTGACCATATGATGAAAATGTCATCAGCAAATGCAATGGTGGACTCTACGATTGGGGTCTTAGAAAACCTGGTTATCAATCTTGGTGCTGGTGAGGTCATGATGCAGGTACAGATCCTGGCCAGGGCCAACTTTGATTTACTACTCAGCCGTCCCTTCCACTGTTTAATGAGTGCTAACACAGAGGACTTTCCGGATGGTTCACAGACAATCACACTTCAGGACCTGAACAATGGGAAGCAGTACACGCTGCCGACCTGTGTGTGGTCCGAGGGTTGTCTGCGCTGCCACGAAAAACGACAGTGCAACAGTCATCACTCTGTCATTGAAGTGGATTTTTGAGCATTGATGATCTGCCTATCCACAGGGGAGAGCACAACCACTCTTCTGGTATCCCTGGTCTTTTTCTACAAGCCAGTTCTCCATCACATTTGATTTTCACATATACCCACTTGCTGCCCCTCTCTATCGGGCTGATTCCCCCATCCTTGGACTACACATTTCTCTCATCTACCCAATCTATGTTTAATTCGGATGCCTTAGAGGCATTATCAAATGTTTATTCTTTTGACTCAGTTTCACATTCACTAGTTTACAAACTGGTTGCTAAAAAGATTCTGCCAGTTGTGGCACCAGTGGAAGAGGAGTTTTGCATAGTGTGGACCCTCCTGAGCAACCCCCTGGCTGGATTGAAACCTCTACCACTCCTTCCCCCTGATTTCATCCTGGGTATTCGTTTTACCCAGTAACACACTGACAAGCTAGATTTAGACCCAGTGAACTGGCTATGGCCTGAAGAAGTGAAGCTAGTCCATTGGCTAGTCCAAGAGCATGAAACCGTGTTCACTTGGGTGCCGACCAAGCGAGGTTGGTTAGATGAAAAATACTTCCCTGCCATTAAAATCCCGACTATCCCGCACACCCCATGGGTGATGAAGAACATCCCGGTCCCACTGTCTATGTGGACTGACATGATCCAGATAATCAAAGATTGCATTGCATCAGGTGTATATGAGCTGTCGACTGCTACTTATCGATCTCGGTGGTTCTGTGTCCTTAAGCAGGACGGAAAGTCACTTTGGCTCATCCATGACCTGTAGCCACTCAATGTGGTGTAGGAGCCAGATGCTCGCTACAGTTGTAAGTCCCATTTTGCATGATTTCCAGTGTTCTAGGTTGTCTGGTGTCTGCTGCACGAAGCGCCGAGCCAAGCCGAGCAATTCCGAGTCTGTCCGAGCTGTCTGGCCTAGTCTGGTCGACCGGATCCGATGGTATCAGCCCAGAACGTCAAACCGGACGGTTCTGTTGATAGGAAA
>JBBPTY010001069.1:0-11479 GCA_038094335.1 Tylopilus aff. striatulus | reverse complement strand
CTTCGGTCGTGATGGCTTCCTCTTTGGTGCCGAGGCTGGCTACAACGTTACCGAGGGCAAAGTCACCCGCTACTCTGCTGCTGTCGGCTTTAACGCCCCCGAATACGCCGTTACCGTTCACGGTCTCAACAACTTCAACACCTTCTCCGCAAGCTATTACCACCGTGTCAGCCCCGACGTCGAAGCTGGTGCCAAGGCTGTCTACGACACCAAGGCAACGACTTCGGGCGTCGCTCTCGAAGTCGGTGCCAAAGCGTGAGTCTGATTGACGCGTATTGCATCATACCCTGGATAAATCCTTTATTTCTCCAGCTTCCTCGACTCCGCCGCGTTTGTCAAGGCCAAGATCAACAACTCTGGTGTCCTTGCTCTTGGTATGCTCATCGTCGTCGCATTTTGTATCAGACAATTCATGAGGCACGCAGGCTACACCCAGACTCTCCGGCCAGGAGTGAAAGCTTCATTTGGCCTTGCTCTAGATACTCTGCGACTGAACGACGTCTCCCCCAGTGGTCCTGCCCACAAGGTTGGCGCCTCCATCACGTTTGACGCTTAAAACTGTTCGGTAGTAGACGTTTCACTACATTCATGTTGTGCATCTTGAGTGTCATACAGTGAATACGCAAAACTACGTGAGTCGATTGGTACACTACGCCAAAAGTTGAGCCGTCTAGTGAGTCTCATCTGCTGCGGGCGTCGTTAGGGTTACACGGGTCACGCGAATACGTCATGGAGCCATGTTTCATAATCGTACTCCGGTTCTCCAGCCTCGTTTGTGGTGGACGGCAGCACCTCTCGTAGATAGTCGACTGCACTGGCCGGTAACTGAGCCAACCTCAGGTCCAGCTCGGTCACGTAAGGCTATGGGAGACCGCCTTGAGAAACATCGATCGGGTGCAATCACTACTGTATAACTCGCCTTGTCGCCCGCGATCCCACGGAAAGACTCCCGCAGCTGTTCCGGTGATGTCTGGTCTTCCGTGATGTCCACCTGCGCACCGATCACCCGTCAATGTCCGCAGATCTCGGGCATGGACAGGGACATACTAAGAGATTGATGAACGCCTCGAACGTGACCGCGCCATAGTCTTGGACCAGTTGATCGTAAATGTAAGCAAAGTCCTCTTCCTGCCAATGGCCATTTCATCACACGCGTCCTCACACCGAGCGTGAACGTACCGAGTACACAACGCCGAGACTCGCCAGCGCGGCGATGAATTCGGACAGGACGAGGGTGTTGGTCTCGTCTCTGTCAAAGTACCGGAACGTGCTCTCGAACTGTTCCAGCTGGGCGGGCGTCAAGTTGGTCATGTTCCTCGAAACGATCTGCCTCACGCGTCAGCACACATGTGGCACGGCGCAACAAAGGAGGATGGGCGACACACTTGGTTTTCGATAAACGAGATCTTCTTGGCGATGGCTTGCGTGACGAGTTCGAGCTCAAAGTCGAGGTCTTGCCAGGTGAATACGGTGTAGTCGTTTTCCTCGACGTTGGCATCGGTACAATCGTGCTCGGCCTGGGCAACGTGATCCAACGCTTCGGCTAAATTAGGCACTCGGAGTTGGATTGTTCGTACTTGCTCTTGCTGCGCCTTGAGGGTGATAAAGGTGCGTGATCAAACAATGAAACCCAAGGAAACGGTAGGGTAAACCTCTAAGGGGCCCTCGACACTAGCGAGATCGAGCGAGACGGCGTGCAAGCGTTGCGAAAAGTCATTGGCAAGATCTGCAAACTGTTTTCGGAGAGACTCCTTGATTCTGGGCACGGTGAGATAGGACGGTATGTTGCTGCATGGTTCACCTACTGTCGAATCTGTGCGTTTATAGATCGAGAACGTTTTGCCTCCGAGTCTAACAGCTCATTCCAGGCATTGCCTATATCCTGTTTCTCTCGCGTGAGTGGAAAATGGAGATCAAATTGCTTCTGCTTTGCTAACCGAGAGTGAGAGTCCGACAGGAGGGATGTATTCCCTCAAACCATATGTCCGAAGTTTCGTTTGAATATTGCCAAACAAGGTGGCGACATCTTGTCGTTCTGTGACCCAGAGGCGTTTCGTCATTTGCTTGTATGTCGTAAACGCCGAGGATTGTCCTTTGGCGTCTGTGTACGTGCCAGTGAATTTACTTGCGCGCCATTGATCCTGGACTTCGGACAGTGCACGAAGTAACTGTACATGACAGTCAAATAGAAGCGGAGGTCGTTTAATAAACATGACAAACATCGCGAGCCCTGCGTTCATAGTCGTTCTTGCTTGTCCATACTGACTGCATGAGCTCTGCAAATTTCTCAACGCGACGGGAGACTGTTTCCGCCTGATCTAGATGGCGTGCATGTGAATAATGAAACACACGAGAACACCACGACTGACTCATCGTAGAAAATGCATGGAAAAAGCTGGCGATATAAGTCATGACACTACGTTCGTCTGGGCGGTCTGAATCGCATAGATCTTCTACTTCGAGCAGTTGCTGAACAACAGGCTGTGAACAAGGACAAATGAAAACAAGATCATACTGACTGGAATACCGAGATGATCAGCAGCAACCTGGAATGCCAGGCGGGTATTTCCATGTCTATCTGACTGTGTTGATGTCACTCCCGGAAACCAGGCTGGAAAGAAGTCGCTTACTTTGTCCAGCTTGTCATAATCTAGTAGGTCCGGGCGGTGACAATGAATAAGGGCACATCTGACGAGAATAAGCTGAAAATATAGATAGAAGACAGGAACGCTTACAATGCGAGTCCATCAGACCAGCTGATAGAAAAGTCCTGGACGTCGACCTCTTTATACGGGGCTGTTTTTCGTTGACACCAGATCAAAAGTCCTTCCTTGGCAGAGAGACCCTCCGTGCTGAGAGACTCTCAGTGAATGACCATCGGTATGTCACGAGCTACCACCCACCTGATATCTGCGATCGTGAACCGTAGGACCAGTGTCCATATCATACCCAGGATAAGCTTCAAATTACCGTCTATGATATCTACACTCGACGTCGGATGAGCCATAGCGTCGCACGATGTGTTGTTGCCCGGACGCGCGCACCTTCAGGTCCGATGTTGGTCAGTTTGATGCCCCTCTGTCGAATGAACTCCAGCGCTTTGTTCACGTTCTCTGCCTTTTGAACGCGCATCCTCGGATTCTTGTTGTATCGCCCCAGCGAGGTATCGCCTGTGCAAGAGGGGTGAATCTGAGTTTCCCGACACGGATGACGGGGACGGCAAGATACCCATGATCTCCTGCGGGGGGTTGCGCGGCGCGGTGAACGACCACGTTCTGCGGTAACGAGAGTGGGGCACGGACCATCAGCTGAATCAGGCGGACGCCATCGGACAGATCGTGCACGAGCGACTGCATCGGCGGGTATCCGTTGGCCTCCAGCTTGGTGTTGAGCCTAGAAGTGGGGTGGGGGTGGGGATGGGGATGGGGATGGGCCCACGCGCGGAAGACGGACGGGGCGCACCATTTGCAAAACGTTCGCTCTTGAGTTGTGTCCATACGGAAGTAGAAGAAGACTACTAGTTGAACGCGTTGGGCGCGCGTCGGATGACACATCCTACGCGCGCGACTCTTCCCTACAGCCACCACCGTCATGGCTGCGACCCAGTTTGACCGCATATACCATGGCCTCTCTGCAGAGGTCGGCAGTGAGTTTCTACTTGTCTCATCTGAACAGCATGCCGAGGGCTCATGGTCACCTCTCAGAATTACGACTGGCGAACAGCGGCATGGCTTGGAAGGGCGAGGACAACGAAACAGTGACAGCGATACCTGCAGAAGAGATCAAATGGGTCCAGTGGTTCCGCGTCGCGAGAAATTTTCAGCTCAGAGTCGGGCTCAAGGACAGACGGCGAGAAACGTTCGACGGGTTTGTGCGCGAGGTGCGCCAAATTGTCGCTTCCTTTAGAGGTTCACACAAAAGAATGCTCACATCCAGGACCACGACAAACTGGCCAGTTTGCTCAAGCAGCACTTTCAGGTGACGTTGGAGGCCAAGGATGTCACTTTCAAAGGGTGGAATTGGGGCGTCACGGATATTCAAGGTGTGCTTTCAACGGCTACGCGTGATGGCGTGCAGATTCTCATGCCTGTTCAGGACAAGACCTGGCCTTCCTCGTATCAAACAAGACTGCGTTCGAGCTACCGTTGAAGCAGGTCGCCAATTCCAACATTGCCGGAAGAACAGAGGTGTCCCTCGAGTTCGTGCCCTCGACGTCTAGTGGTAAAAAGCCATCGCGAAGCGCTCCAGACGAGATGGTCGAGATCCGCTTTTACGTTCCTGGCACACACACGAAACTTCGCGGGTCAGACGCTGGCTCCCAAAAATCCGACGCAGAGGACGAAGAGGAAGTCAGTGCAGCGCAAGCCTTCCACGATGCCATCAAAGACAAGGCCGAAATTGGACAAGTATCTGGCGATCTCGTGTTGAGCTTCGAAGAGGTGCTTGTGCTCACGCCTCGTGGACGCTATGATGTGGACATGTTCCTCGACTTTCTGCGACTACGCGGCAAGACATATGATTACAAAATTCTTTATTCGAGTATATCAAGGCTATTCCTGCTCCCAAAGGATGACCAACACGTTCTTTTCATCGTGAGTGCTCCGTATCATTGCAATATGCTATTCCAACCATGAGCAGCTTGGTCTTAGTACGCCAATCAGACAAGGTCAGACCAGGTATCAGTATCTAGTAATGCAATTCGCACGAGAGGAAGAAACAACCGCCGAGCTCAATATGTCAGAGTGTGTAACAGTTGCTCAACATCAATTGCTCTTGGCTGAGTAATCCACCAGAGACGATATCGCAAAATACGATAGATTGAAAAAGAATTATGAAGACCCCACGTTCGAAGTCGTGTCGGGCGTCTTCCGTGCTCTCTCGAAGAAAAAAATTATCGGTTCGGGCACCTTCCAAAGGTACGGCGCCTCCCCGACCTGTGCTCCAGACACTCATGTACGCCCATGACAGCCGCGACGGGCATCCCGGCATCAAAGCCAATCTCAAAGCTGTCCAAGGTGACCTCTTCCTGCTCGAAAAACACATCTTCTTCGTCTCCAAACAGCCCACGCTCGTCGAACTCTCCGACATCCACCAATGCGTCTTCTCGCGCGTGGGCGCCAGCATGGGCGCGTCCGCCGCCCGCACGTTCGACCTCAAGATCGTCACCAAGAGCGGGCCTGAGTACACCTTTACCTCGATCAACAAGGAGGAGCACGAGCCGGTGGAGACGTTCCTCAAGGACAAGAAGGTCAAGATCAAGAACGAGATGGTGGCCGACGTGGATATGATGATGGCCGCTGGCGCGGGCGATGACTCGGACGAGGAGATGCAGAGCGTGGCGAGCAGCGGGGACGAGCAGCCGAAGCCGCGGTTGGGTGGGGACGAGGACGACAGCGAGGAAGGTGTGTGTGTGTGCATCGGGCCGTCATGGCCGTTGGGTTGCTTTTTTCTGACACCGTTCTACGAACGCAGACGAAGATTTCGAGGCGTCGTCGAGCGACGAGGGGTCGCCCAGTGAGAGTGACTCAGGTTCGGACGGTGGTGTCACGGCATCGGACGCGAGTGGTGACCGAGAGCTGGCCAAGGCGGCCAAGGACGGCAAGAAGAAGCTCACCAAGAAAAAGCCCAAGGCAAAGGCAGCAGACGGGGGCGACGCCGAAGACGAGCCCAAGAAGAAACCCACCAAACCCAAGGCCAAGGGTAAACCCAAGGACGACAAGGACGACGCGATGGACGTCGATGTCGGCGAAAAGCCGAGGCCGAAACCGAAACCGAAGATCAAGGTCAAGGAGGGCGATGATGACGGGCCAGTGAAAAAGAAGCAAAAGACGGCCGTTTGATCGTCGTGTCAATGCTGCAGTCTTTATGCGTTCACCTCGCTCTCGTTATCCGCGCATTGTTTCCTGCCATCTATATCATATTTTGTAGCGTACAAACACAAAGCATGATTCGCGGTTAAGACAAGTCGCGGTCTACATAATGGTATATAGAGTGATAGAAAAACAAGCAGAGTGTTTATGGTAGTGTATCTCCTTTTCGTTTCGCCAAAAGGGAGCCGGGCTCGAAGGCGATATCGGTCGTGGTTGCCTGGCTGAACGGAGGCAGTACATTGACGAGTGGTTGTGGTGGACGACCAGAGACAGACTGTTTCCTGGTTCGCGAGCGCACAAGTGGTTTCACATGGGAGAGCGATTCCCCAGCTTTGGTAAATAGCACATTGCGTTCCTGGAAGAGAACGTACGACTTTGGGGGGAAAGGATGAGCGACGTCAATTCAAACTGACGAGCAGTCGACCTACACGAGCGACGAGTATGGCCTGCATCCACTGTTCGCCGTCCTTGGGGTTACATGAGAATATATGAAGATAATCTGCAGTATTTTCAAACAGCGATAAATGATCGGTAGACTTGACAGCAAACACGAACGGCTTAGGTGACTTGTGCCGTCGCGTGATACAGTAGGCATCAAAATTGGACAGTGAGCACAAGAACAGTTCGTCCTTGCCCTGGGGGAACTGGTTGAGTAAACGCAGTCAGGTCAGATCTACGACATTATTACCGTGTCTCGCTTCGATAACCACAGACCGTGCTCGCGGAGTTCCATCCAACGCTTGTTCCACTTCCCTCGTCTGCTTTCCCATTCAACCCACCCATGATGCATAGGAGAGCTGGAAGGCAACGCCTGTGTGGACACGGTAAGCGACCTGTCCGTGCAACAGTCTAAGTCGACGCACAGAGCGACTCAATAATGACGCCAGAGGAGTCTGCTTGATAACAAAAGCGTTCAATAACTTAGCCTTGTTCCACGAGGCGGAAACATCCGATAGGAGCTCGTAATCCCGTATGGGTCGTTCTGTAATCGTATGAGGGCAAGACTATAGACTGAACGAGCGTGCTTACCCATGCCATAGTCTTGAGCCAGCTCAAAAACCATCCACGACCCCGATCTATCCAACATGCCTTGCCTTGCCACCGTATCTATCACGTCTCCAGCATTTGTGGCAGGCGTGATCTCTACCATGTTAAAACGTTGCATATCCCCGATAAAGATCCTTTGTTGTACCACTGGCACCTTGGACACGAGCTGCGGTGGTGTAGAATCTGAGATCGGTAGTGGAGGGACAGGTGGCCGTTGCACCGCGCGTTGAGTAGCATCGTTTTCTCGGTCTATGGAAGAACGGGGAATGGTCGCTGATGGTCTTCGGCCATCATCGCTGATGCGACCAGGTCCGAGGTGGCGTTCCGTAGCAGGATCACGCCCGGCACGCGTGGCGCGGTTTGAAGCGGCGGTTGTTGCGCTACGGCCCAGCCGCGGAGCCGTTGTTTGATTGACAGGTGGCCGTTGCGTTTCAGAATGTCTACCGTCAGGACGGTGGAAAGAGCGTTTAGACCGCAATTGTGGTGCTGTCTCAGAGAGTCTAGAAGCTTTTTGTTGCAGGTAGGCTGTGTAGTCGGCGTACTTGCCTCGAGAGGAATTTCGAGAGACGCCACTGCTATAAGCGGGCACGCGAGGAGAGGCACTGGCAGGGATCGAATTGTCATTGGATAGGGGAACCGACGGATGTGGGGTGTGGGAGGAAGCCTGAAGGCTTATGAGCTTTCTGGTCAGGTCTTCTACTGGAAACGGCTCCACGGCGGCGGTTCGCGGGATCGAGAGAGGTGCTGGCGCAGCAGACAAGGACCGTTTTCGAAATCTCGGCGGCGCATCGGGCGAGGCTGACGGCTGAGAAGGTAGTGGAGGATCTGGGGCGGCCCGAGAGCTCTTGGCACGCTCCAGTCTCCGCTGCTGGCGTTCGTCGTGGAGCTGCCTCCGAATGGACTTTTGTGCTGATAACGCGCCGGGGACCCGCTGCGCCAAGGGGATGTCGTCGTCTGAACCGGCACCGCCCCTTGAATGCCGTGAGCGGGGACGTGAACTTGGACGTGAGGAAGGGCCGTTTGACATGCCGTCAACGCTGTAATAAACCGTGACGCCGTCCGCATCGTCGTCCGAGGATGACGTGTAGTCCGGGGGATGGGGTTTACCCCGACCGTCGAGAGGCAGAGTGGCCAAGCAGGCACCGTCAAGTCTGTGCGTTTGGCGACCCCTAGCATGGCCATGGGGGCCCTCAGACACCCTGGTGTGTTCATGCCACGGATGTGACGCGAGATTCGGGGGAGGCACGGTGACGCTAGTTGCATGCATGGTGTCGGCGGAGGGGAGAGGGTCTAGATCGTCGCTGGGGCTGTAAAGGGATGTGTGGGGTGTGGCAGTGAGGATAGGATCTGGTTCTGAATCGGAAAGGTCGGAAAGAGATTTTGTATAGTAGTCGAAATCGGAATGGTAACTGAGGGGGTCGTCTTCATCATGGGGGCTGAGGTCGATGGATTGCATTAGGCTATTTACGGGCGGAGAGGAGGGAGAGCGTGAGAGGGTGGAAGGAGAGTGGGTGGAAGAGAGAGAAGGAAGGGAATCCATGTCGGCATCGTCGCCAGACAATGAACGTGAGCAACTTGTTTCATCGACAAACGAGGCGACCGTGATTTCCCGGGTTCCTGAGCCACTGCTAGGATTGATATTATCCCAAGGCTCGTGCGGCAAACGTGCACCCGGCGTGCCTTTTCGTATCTATGAGTCCGGTCAACACCCCACTGTGCAGACGGAAGACGAGATAATACCTTTTTCCCGGGAATGGAGACGTTCATCTGCGCGAGGGTGTGCAGAGACGGCAACGACGGACGCGGTGCAAGCGCTGGCTTGGTGTACGCGGGACGAACCTGGCCATGACCAGAGGATTTGGGACGGACGATTGGAGGCGGAAGAGTGACGACGGGAGCACGCGACGTGAGGTCGGCGAAGGGGTCGGCGTCGATGAGGCTGTTCTCCAAGGATGCGACTGGAACTGGATACTTTTTGGTCGGGTTGCTCATCGTCCATATCCAAGGAGGTCAATCCCACGAAACAACGCGTTGTTATGCCCTCTCTCCCATGAACCGCCTTGTTCTACCAGGCCTGCGTTGGGATAACGACAAACAGCGCTACTTCCCCATCGTTCCGGCACCTACTCCCGCTCCTCCCGCTCCACCCGCTCCACAACAACACGTTCCCCTTTGTTCCTACCACGCCCTCGCCCGTCTTCGCGCCGTCGATTGCACTGTGCACAAAGACGCCCTCATCCAGTCCGCCCATCCTCACCGCGTCGACCCCAGCTGACCTTGCGTCTACAGACAGATACGCACGTCCCAACTCGTACTCACCGACACCACCCATCGCTATCCCATCCATTTGCAAGGTCTCGCCTCTACCTTTCAGGTGCGTTTAATTCACAGCCCGCGATCGCCTCTCTTCACAGCCGACACAAGCGCGTTTCTCACAACCAATACATCGTCGGTGATACCCTCGGTTGGGTATACACCTCCACAGACACCATCGACTGGCATCCAGAGTACCATCTCTCCTCCGAGGCGCGTCGTCCTGGGTTCCCAATCGCTCGCATCTCACACCCCCCAGGTGTCTTCCATAGCCCTCTCCGCCACAGCATGCGTGTCCGTTGTCTGTCTCCTCATTCACCCCTGCGCTGAGGTATGACCTAGCGCGACTTCTCTTGGTCCAGAATGCAAAATTCTATATATCCCCCTTGACTCCACTACAGAAGGGTACGACCGCTCTTCTTTGTCAAGCCCTCACTCACGCAATCTAGTGCTCACCTCTCGAGGATCGAGAGTCGTATTGTCCACGACATCTGGACATCAGACCTACTCGGCTCTCGTCTTGTCCTCGGTACCTACTCTCTCAGCCTTCCATTCTTTCACTCACCTCACAATCAGGAGCAAATAAAAAAGCTATCATGATCGAGGATATTGCATCGTCCATTTCCTTGTGTCCCCTCCCCACCAAGAGCGATGTGTTTGCACTCGCTCAACGCGAGGTCTGGGTCTTTTACCTCCACTTGTGCATGGTTTGACTGTGGCTCAGAATGTTCTGTACACGGGTCTCCGCAACGGTGGTGTCATGCGATTCGACACGCGTGTCCCGGGATCTCTTGGCTACCTGCTGTTTGACAGCCCAGCTCAGCGCGCGAGTTCGGTCACTGGCCTCAAACACCTACACGATCACCAACTGCTCGTAGGCTTGCTCGACGGTGGGGTAAGGTCTCGCGTGCTTGGTATGTCGATGTCACTGAGGGTAACACTCAGATTTCCGCATTTGATTTACGCTTTCCCATTCGAACGCCATGGATGACTTTTACGGGCAACGTCAACTCGTACACCAACAGATTGGTCCGTTGTCTTCCTAATTCTGTCCCCGACTCCAATATGAACCGTGGTTTTCAGCCGCTCACAACAGACCCACACGAGAGATTCCTCTTTGCTGCTGGCCAAGACAACCGGATTCGAATCTGGTCTTTAGCTACAGGCGGTCCAGCCCTCGGTGGAAGAGACTCGACTCATCCAACAGCGTTTCAACGTCCGTTTGAGCATCGTGTTGCTGCACTCCAAGTTGTCGAGGAGAAGGAGGGAATGTCTCTTTGGACTGTCTCAGGGACCGAGCTGTGCAAGTACAACCTGGGTCGTCGGTCGGGGATACAAGGTTACGATAGTGATGACGGGATAAAAGTAAATGTCATATACAATACAGGTATACAGAGCTAGCATAAAAAGACACAACCACTGAATTCAAATAGGGTATGTCAACTCCAGGAGGGGGAGAACGGGGTCTTCTTCCGTAGCTAAAGGACAGCCCAAGAGATCCGCGAGCCTTACGGTGAACGACACGGGACAAGGGTGAAAGCTCGTTTCGACAGAGTGGCCGACAACGTTTGGGGGATACAACAGGTCCAACCAATTCACGAGCGCGTGCGGACCTACGTTCGGATTCGCTGCGAATTGGACGAGGTGGTTGTAGTTGCTGATCAGCGTCGACAGTTGAAACGTGTTGAATCGCTCGTGTACTCGAGGGCGGAAGAATTGAGAAAAGTCGGGATAACGGTTGCACAGCGGATCCCTCGAATATGTCGGTTCCGCGGGACTCGGAGTGGGTGTAACGGACGATGTATCTTGAGGTGGGCCGTCGAGAAAGAGAGGCGCAGAGACGCTTCGGTGTGAACGAGGTATCGTCTGTGTATCCGCGGTTGATGGAGACGGGCAGGGTGAACGTGATTCCAGACTGGCAGGAGACGGGAGGGTCTGTGCAGGATCGATGGGCGTCGAGACCGATCTGCGCGACGGCGTGCCTCGAGGAGAAGGCAGGCAGACCTTGAACATCGGGACTGTGACAAAGAGACCCGCCGGTTGGCTGTTTCTGTTTCGAGCAGCGAGCTTTGAACGTTGGCGGACGAACCAGTTCTTGACCCACTTTTCGTCTCTAGAGAGGAGTCAAGCTAAGAGGGTCCAGGCAGATCAGGGTAGTACACACAGGCCAGTCTCTGCTGCCACCGCCAAGCGCTGTTCCTCTGTAGGGTTTTCAGACTCTGACTGTAGTTTCTTGAGAACGACGAGCT
>JBBPTY010001068.1:0-11491 GCA_038094335.1 Tylopilus aff. striatulus | reverse complement strand
CGATGCTGGCTATTTCAGGGACTTTGCGAGTACTTGTTGAAGAATGTCGCCGACGCTCGCTCGCGCGGCATCGTGATCGGTCACGACCATCGACACAATTCGGCAGACTGGGCACGCCTCACAGCGGAAGTGTTCCTCTCAATCAATGTCAAGGTTTTCCTTTTAAGGGGACTAGTCCATACACCTCTGTGAGGCCTCCTCTATCTCGAGCAGCAGGAAATAGCTACAACGCTCTCCCAAGAGTACCCTTTTCGGTAAAAAGGTTGAATGCCGCTGGCGGAGTGATGATCACTGGTGTGTAAAACTTGGTTCATGTTCAGTCTGGCACACAGGCTTCCGTGCTTCACAGCGAGCCACAATCCCAAGGTATCTATCATACTAATGTGATGCCTTTTCTCTAAAACCCATTTCCTTTGCGAGGATGATAATGGCTTCAAAGTATGTCTTCTAAGCATCGTATTTACTCTCCTTATTCATGCACGCAGGTCTACTGGGAAAATGCCGTCCAGGTAGGCTAGTTTAAGCCATTAACACGCATCTGAACAGGTTTCGTACAGATTATTGGACCTCATGACACTGGTATCGCTCAAGCTATTCTGAACAATTTAGAACCAAGAGTACAGAAAGCATCTGATGTTTACGCAACCTCGCTCTGTTGTGATCCTACGGATGAGATGAAGGAAAGTTACTTCAATTTGATTGATGGCATGGCAGACCCTAGGTCGGTGGTTGAATATCGATGACGCTGTTATTTGAGTGATTGTAGGACGTCACTACAGGCTTCACGTTGATACCACGTCTACTAGTGTCAAATTCGTCAACACATCGATGCATGGTGTCAGCGATGCTATTGTATCAGAAGTGTTCAAGCGTACTGGTTTCAAGCCATATATTGCTGTAGAAGAGCAGAAAGTCCCGGATCCCGACTTCCCAACAGTCCGCTTTCCAAACCCGGAGGAGAAGGGTATGCAATACATGTGGCTTCGATGAGCTGACGACAGAGCTGTTGCAGGGGCTTTGGTGAGCACATATTGGGACTCTTTGTCTCTAGCCGTGACACCGTGAAGGATCGTGCAATTTCGACCGCTACATGTTCGGGTGCAGACTATGTACTAGCACAGGATCCCGACTCTGACCGATTCTCCGCTGCTGAGAGGGGGTGAGCGTCTTTGACTTGGAGTTGCTGCCACAATTAAACGCAAACTAGCCCCAGCGGTAGTTTCACGACGTTCACCGGTGACCAGCTGGGGGCCTTGTTTGCAAGCCGTGTCTTGGCAAGATATAAAGAATCTGGAAAACCACTGGGTGGGCAATGTTAACTACCAACTACAGAGACCTTGCCACATCACTGCATTCCAGATAAACTAGCAATGGTGGCCTCTACGGTAAGCTCTAAGATGGTCGAGGCAATGGCACAGCGGGAGGGTTTCAAGTTTGTGGACTGCCTGACTGGTAGGCGTTCCAATGATAACCTCTTGTCTTTGCTTCTAAGCGACCTGATAGGATTCAAATTCATTGGAAATACAGCATTAGACCTGCAGAAAGCCGGTTTTGAGGTACCATTTGGATACGAGGAAGCCATCGGCTTTATGTTCGGTTCTGAAATACGTGACAAGGATGGAGTATCCGCCACGGTGAGTCCGAAAGTGTTGATGGAACTATCATGACTCACGATGAGGGGAAGCTCATGTTTGCAGAGATGGCAACCGAACTGCGCAACCGAGGTTTGACAATCGAACGTTATCTAAAAGGACTCTACGAAAAGTGTGCATTTCATTCTTAGCTTTTATTTCTTCGCCACTTAACTGGGATCTTGCTAGATATGGTTACTTCGAGGTAAGCTGTCGTCCTCGTATACTTGAAGCGCGCATAACAATTGGGTCTATAGACCAGAAACAGTTATTTCATTTGTTTAGATACTGCCAAGATCGACAAGATATTCGGAGGGCTTCGCAACTTTGAGGACACAGTACGTTCTCACCCCTCAGCTCTACCAAGATTGCCAGGTGACATATCATCGCAGATGCACACCCTCACGAAACGTTATCCGCGGTCGATAGCGCGGCTGACCGTTGTCAGTGTCATCGATCTGACGGCTGGGCATGAATACGACAGCACAAACTGTCCGACGTACGTACCGAGGCTGCCACTGTCCTCTGGACACATGATCCAGTTCAGGGCAAAATCCACGGATGTCAGCATAGTGCTGACGATAAGGTTTGATATTCTACGTGTTGTTCGGAGCACACGCCCATGTTCTAACATCGTTTCAGGACGAGCGGAACAGAGCCGAAGGTAGAGTGAGCTCTGGATCCACCCGGAGAGGGGCACTGAGTTTTCTCTTCAGATCAAGTACTACTTGGAAGGCTCCGGGAGTGACCCGGGGCAGGTGTCGGCCACTCTGCCGCGTGTTGTACAGCACCTGGCCAACGAGTGGATGAGAGCAGACGAATATGGGCTCAGTCATGCTTGAAAGGGCCAGTGTAACCTGACTCGGAACTAGGGAGAGGTGGCCTGTATATTTATTCTTGGTCACGGTGACTCGTGTCCAATGCGAACGACGAATCTATTTGGGCCACGCTGAGTCAGTATCTCTCGGCCACGCACCAGGCTGGTGTCCCTCGGCGTCCTCAAGGCACGATCCGTCAACAATGGTTACTTTTATTGGGGTAGATACAGCACCTCAGGAGGCCCAGTAATTGTACATCAAGTAAACAAGGAGATCATGTCTGCAATAGCAAGCTGACGGGGACAGCTATTCCAATATGTGCATCCCGAAGCATAGTAAGTGTCCAATTTAGGGGGCACCGAGAGTAACCTAGGAAAGGATGATCAGCAATGTGCGAGCACGAAAAAGGGTTACATGGAGTGATAGTTACCCTCATGAAGTCTTCATAACTGAACCGCGCCCAGCCATCGCGGTTCGTGTCGTACCTTTGAGGGGGACGTCAGCGACCTACACTTGATCAAGGTGAAGCAGCGATACCTTTGGAAGGCTTCGGTCAATGTTTTGACCGTGACACACGCCCTGACAAATCGATCAAACGAAATTCCCGGAGTCGGTCCATAGACCGTGGTTGCCCCGGAAGCTAAGAGAACGATGAATGATTTATACAGGAGGCAGTTGGCCAAGGGAGTCACCATATTTATGTTCGAGAAGGCTGAGGAGAGAGGGAGAGAGACGGTATCCAAAGTTTTGCAGGGCCTCTGACAGTTCCCGTCTCTCGATAGTGCCAGACTGATCTCTGTCAAAGTGCCTGAAGACACGTTGCCACTCTACGATGTATTGCCACAATCGAGTGAACTCTGTCAAAAAGGTGAGCCCCTTGCCACCGGCAAATCCTACGATAAGAAAGCATTCACCGTTAAACGTGATGGTGCCGTTGCGATCAGTATCCTGGAGTGGTGTAATCTCTCCTTGGCCAAATTTTCCTTTGGTGGAGTCAACTTACAAACATGTTCATGAGCATCTTGATGGTGTCCAGATCGAACCCTGTGGGAGAAAGAGTAAGGATTTAACGGGTAGAAGCGATGACGGGGTCATTACTGGTCCAATTTCCTGGATAATGGGCAAACTTTCAGCCAGATTTACTTGACAACAAGAAACGATCTTCACCATTCATAAGGGCATTCTTCAGCTCTTGGACGCTCAGAGCGCCAGATCTGTTAGTGTCCACGGCGGAAAAATACTGCCACAACTGGACGTCAGCCCCAGCCGGCGCCATGTACGATGTAGAGTGGTGATGGCGAACAGGCGGGTAGGCACTAATGGGGTCGGCGTAGTAAGCCATTTCTGTGACGGTGTGGAGGGGGAACTCGATGGTGATCGATAGAGATGAAACGGGGCATGGGAACACGCCTAGAGACACTTAAAAGGGCGCCAAAGTGGCTGTGTGTTTTGTCCTGCAAAAGGACGTCAGAGATGGGCTCCGACTAGAAAATGCCTCGTGTATGGCTTTCCGCAGAAAGTCGCGGTGATAAACGCCCAGGATTACCAACTCAGGGACTGTGGGGAAAGTCAGTCAACGTAACTGCATTTCCATTGGATGGTGGTTTGCCGAGCACCACGGTTGACAGCGGCGTTGTAGTGTGTGCGAATGTACAGCATGTCCGAGTCACTCAGGCTGGCTGACAATCTCTGACGACATATAATTTGTCGAGCACAACGGATAAGATCCTCAGCCGGAATACTACTCACCGGGTTATCGCTACCACCGGTAATATCAAGCGTCCTTATCTTGCGGCGCGGGCGACTCTTTCCATGGAAAGAACCATCATCCAAGTCGCTGGCAAGCAATCACCGTGATGTTCCCAGCAACAACGAATAGGAAATTCGAAGGCAGATGCATTACCGCTTGTCCATGGTGCCGCATTCCGAGGTTCGTTTCTCTGCATGTACTAATGAGTCAACTAGGATCAGCGATTAGTGTCCCTTAACTCCAGAGAGTTTGAGGAGCACAGCCTACATACCAGCGTTATTTTCTAAGTTGGTATTTTGAGTCCGCGCTCGGTGATGGTTCTGTCGGAAAAGTCCTGTGCCGCCAGGGGGTCCACAGGTCCAACGTTGCGCCCATCTTGTACCTCTGCCCTCGCAACTTCCTCATCTCCGTCAGGTCGTCAGATCGAGCGACTTGATCTCTCAAACACCCCCGAGCCCCACTAGCTCCCAAAACCACATCACGACCACGTTCAGCCAAAAGCGATCAAACGGAGCCCTTGGCCCGACATCGCTATGCAGCCAAAGGGCTTCGGAGCGCATCAGGCAAGCATCGACCGCCACCTCGAAATGGCCCGACAGTGTCTTGCATCGTCTGCTTCCCAGCGCTCATCGATGTCCAGCGATGATGCCCTTGACCCCTTCCACAACGCGCACGTCGCCGTGCAGACGCAGCACGGTGCTCGCATCGCAGCCAAGATCAAACACCTCCAGAACTTGATCGCTGCTCTCACCCCCGTGGCCGCGACGACCGAGGCGGATCAGCACACGGTGTTCGATCGCTTTCTAGCAAGTGTAGAGGTACTTTGGGGCGAGAGGCACGGTCACAGGGGCATACACGAGCGGCCGGACTCGCAGCCGCGTCTCGTCCAGCAAGTTCACGTGGACTCCCCAATGTCCCGTCACTCTCTCGAAATTCCGTCCACTGCAACACTACGGCATCGCAGAGTGGGATCGTCAAGGATATAGATATAGGTCACATGGATACAGGAAGCTATAGATCATAAGATGGGGCGCCGTCGAAAGAAGGGTTACAATATTGTACGACGCAAAGCATAGGCAGCTAGCATTATCTCTAAGGTTAAATCAGTTTACTTGTCTCATGGATATCAACATGAATCCGTCCTTCAAAAGAGTCGAGCGTTGCAGGCTTGTAGGATATCGACGTTCGACGAGCACTGTGTGACAGAGCAAGGGAGCCCTGTCAAAAACGGTAGATCAAAGGGGGATAATCGCTCTGAAAGACACTCACGTCCTCTGGAAGTCGGTTCAGACGCAAGCTCTCGCCCTTGTTCAGCATCGTTGTGATGCGAAGCCTTCAACACAATGCCGAAAATTAACTGATTACGACTGGCCAGTTATCCGCAACCAGTGCATCCTGCGTGTACAACGGACGGTCAAGCAGAAGTGAACAAAGCTATTACTTACTTAAATAATTTTTCAGGTGCCATCTGCTGCGGTAGTATGAGGAATCACTTAAAGACAGTTAGAAAAAAGGCCATTGCATGGTCGTAGCCGACCGGTACCCATGACCCTATCGACCTCTGCCTGTGCCCATTCTTGAGCTTCTGGATGCTGTAGCATGGGAAGCATAAAGTGTTGCAAGATTGATGGAGTCTTCAAGACACACAAGTTAATGCATATAGCAGAACAAATTCCGACTGATGGACTCTGTACCAGCATTCGGGCTGAAGTCGGCCGGCGAGTTGATCTTCAAGCGTTCCTTGCAACCTAACCTACCCACAAAAGCTGTTGCGTACGAACCTCTAACCACTCGGGGTCGCGAGTGGTCATCCCCTTAGGGGTCCTTCAAGAGATCAAGCGCTATTGCAGACACGATGCTGCCCATGACCTGCACTTATGTTATGAGTCTCAGTTGGGAAGACGAAGAGGCGCGAATCGCACCTCGCGCTTGTCAGCGTGTTCAAGGGGTTCCGGTATTATTTGTATACATCTCTTGGGGACTACTGCCTTGCACGTAAAGACAGTACCTGGAAACCATTCTGGCAGGCTGAGGATTAGGTTGTCGATCAGCTTCGAGTATCATGACAAGGCAGGGATTGAAGGCGAACGCCTCCGGCGTTAGACCCCCCAAGGCAAGGGAATTTCCAAGTCCAAATAATTCAACGAGGTGGTCACGATCAGCGGCAAACTCGTAGTCATACATCATGTAGGGCCTATCCGAGCAAATGCTGGATCACTGTTCGAGAAGTTTGTTGGCGATTTTCTTTGAGTGAATCACAGTAATGTCTTGGTGGGGCACACGAATGATGAAAATATCTCCTAATGCTAGGTGTAGTGAGGCTTGTATTTACCAGCGTAGGTACGAGGTTTAGACCGGAGCATATCGAGTCGTCCACCCAAGGCTTCTTGAGATCTGTACTGAGAAGATTCCCGACGATGCGGGTCCAGGAGAGAGATGAACCCGTTGTCGTCCTTTGAGCGAGTGAGGACAGAGCAGTCGAACGGTGGTCATGATGATGGTGACATGTCAGATCGCCGGTAGTTCAAGCGTGGGAACTAACGAAGAACAGCCTCCTTCCATCCGCATTTGCATCATTTCTCGTCGATGGACTTTATATGTGAGCTTTGACTAGTCCTTAGCCTAATACTTTTTCTCAAACGCAATGATTCCAGTTTGTATCCCCCTCATATGTCAGTCGCAGTTCTACTCGTCCTTCATCTCCGCAGTCGTCTGACGACTTGTTTTCAGTCGGCTGCCCGACCAAGGTATCGCCCGAAGGTACTCAAGGCTCCAGAATCTGCCCCAGGTGCCACAATGGTGCGTGTGCCTCCGAATCTCGATATCCGACGGAGATATTCAACTCGAGTGTAACCAGCTGCCATGTTCGCCGCCAAGTCGCGCACGTGGTTTGAGTTCTGTTTCGTACCCCTGATTCCGCTCAACTCTAGGCGTGTATGGATGTGCGGGATTTGCCAGCTTGAGACCGACATGCAGTCAGGGTGAGCAGTTACGAGAGCCTGTTTTATTTGATGGCCGATCTTTATGCCAAACTAGGTGGGAACCTCCTCTCGCTCAACCCGGTTTTCAGCACCCTGGTGTTGCTCCTCAAGTCCAATACGGTCCCCCACCCGACGCGCCCGCACCGAACTACAACAAGGGTTACCAACCGGGTTACATGCCATGAATCCATGCATAAGCCATAGTTCCATCTTCCTTCTCATCTCTATATGTACTCCAGCTACCCTAACTTGCGTCTTTTCCTTGCTGTACTAGTAGCCATGACTTTTCAATGGACTGCAGAATTGTGCTCGCTCGTTACCACCTCGTCCGAGTCACCTTTCTCGATCTCGTTTTGAAGCACACCACAAATAACCCCCCAAGCAGAAACCCGCCCACAGCTGACACTACACTAGCAATCTTCACATCGTTCGTCCACTGGCTTGCCGGACTGCGGTCAGCCACGGTTGGTCGTGGCGCAGGATCCGCTCCGTGGGCATTTCGAAACTCCGTTTGCGCAGCTTGAGGGTCGGTGAGACTCAACAGCCCAATGAGTGGCGGTTTCGAAGACGTCTCGCCTTGGTGGACGACGTAGACGTTCTGAACAAAACGGCATGCAATTGTCGCCATCGTGTACAAAAGGGGCAACTCACCCTCAAAAACACGTCCCCAAGCAGCCAGTCCCCCGAGTTCACCTGCGGACCGTCGTCAGCCGACCACAGCATCACAGCACATCCAATGTCACACACGGCGTCGTTGGCTTGCACGCCCCCCATGCACCACCCGTTCCCCCGCCCACCCTCCGCCCAGCTGATATCCTCGGGATGCACCGCGTACTCGCCCTCCCCAAACGCGATACGCACGTCCACCGCGCGGTCGCAGCGCACTTCCCACAGGTTTGTCATCGGATTGTACCGTGTCGATTCGCCCGTCCCGATCGCCTCCCAGAACGCGTTCACGTCCAGGGTCGGTCCGAGGATGAGCGTCGTGCCGGTGTCCAAGATCGCGATCGGGGAGGGCGCCCCGGGCACGAGCGACGCGGACAAGGGCAGCGCGTGCCCGTCGATGGTCAGGTTGCGCATTGGGAGCTTCCAGTAGTCGTACGGGCTCGCGTGCGTCTTGAATACGGGGAAGTAGGTGATGTGAGCCGCGTCGTCGGGGGTGTTGATGATGGACGGATCGAGCTTGCCGATAGTGACCGACGAGTTGGTGATGGTCGAGTCGCTGATATTGCTGGTTCGACCGAGCTTGAAGGCAAAGAAGCGCTCGTGGTCACTCAGGTGGGCAAAGATGTTGTCGAGGACCGTCATCCCTGTGGAGGGTTGGATTGCAGCGGCAGGCGGAAATGAGAGGCCTAGGATCCCCGAATTTCCTGTCGCTCCAAGATAGAGACCATTGGTTTCATCGGCTAGTGCTGGAGGACGGAATGAGCATAAATCAGGACAACATGGACGATTGTAGCACCAAATGTTTGAGAGACTATCTGGATGGTGCCAAGTGTGACAGTTTCAGTGGCTACAGTGCCTTGCACGGAACCGAGAAGATAAACCAGTCTAAAATATAAACCAGACATGTGGAGGGAGGAGGATGTTGATGAAGTGTACATCGGAACACCCTGACAGTCTGGGTCTGCGCAATTCGAAGAGACGACCCACTGAAGCAAAATGGTATAGTGAGTGACTTTCCCTGCCAAATGTAGAAGGAAGTCACCAAATCCGACGAGCCAGTGTCAAAGGTAAACCAGAACTCTTGACCTCCAATACTTGACGATGATTAGGCTATTATACGAGTGCAAGCGAGACTACTCACTCCACGTTCACTAGATAGGCACTGTAGAACAGCGTGTCTATCAGATGCGTCGACCAACATGTACTCCGTAACTCACAATTCCTCGCTGTCAAACACAGATACCCCACCGAATTCAGCGAGCATTTTCACTTTTCGAGGAACCCGCCGCAAGGAAAGTTCCATGCCCTCTGTAATGAGAGTAGCTCTGCCGCTCATTTTCACGTACCGTTGGAAGTGGACAAAAGCGAGTCATAACCCAGCTGCATATCCAAGCAACAAGGACAGTCGACTTTCAAATATGATATTTCGATTCAGACGGGTAATACGGCAAACCGTTGATACATTGTTCTCTGCAAAGATTGATCCCGTGAGTCGCGGGTACCTTGCATCTCAGTTGTCGAGTTGCTGTACTCACTCTACGCTATGCTGCGTGCCTTTCGCCGGTCGTCTAACGCCTTAGCCTGCTCCCACACCTCGACTGTCACTTTATCCTGTAATTGAGACGCCGCAAGATGCCTTTATAGCGGATTGTTAGTATACGACAGGATCTCTACTAGTGGAAGTATGCTACCTTGCCACCTTCATAAAGTGTATAAGTTCATCCGGAGTCACTGAGTTATCTTGTTGACGCCAACGAACAAAGTCATCTTGAATATGCTGCATATAGACGACAGATAAATATTCTAGAATATATAAAGAAAGATGGCGATCATTACCTTGGAGGTCTCTTCGGTAACTTGCACCTTCTCGCTCATCGACTTGCACGCAGAGACGAATGAGCGGTAGGCTGCCATCTTCTCCGATGGAGGTAGATTGATGTCGTCTTTTCGTTTGTATAGGCCGGCAGTGACAGAGGAGCACCGAAGAGGAAAATTGACACTAGTCTGCATGCACTTATCAGAGTAGTGACTAGTGAAAACGCAGATTCAACCGCACCCGAAACAACGCGCTCTTCCTTCCTTCGCTCACAACGATCATGGAGAGATCGGTGTGAAAGGTGAACTTGCTTGAGAATGGGAATATATATTCTACAGTTTGTGAGTTCATTACGTCTTGAATCGCTCGGACGTTCGTTATACCTATCATCGACTAGGGTTTTTCAATCCTATAACAGAGTAAATGCTGTCAAGTACCTCTCTCGAGAAGTTTACCCTCTTGTATCGCACTCTCTGTCAAGAGGATAGTGGTCCCAATAGGAAGCTGCAGATATCCAGCAAGCAAATCCTCTTCTTTACTTTCAGGGAGAAAGGGGGCTTTGTTCAGAAGATCCAGTGAAAGGGGGATTAGGAGGTGCCGGGGTAGAAGCTCTGTTAGGACATGTGAGAGCGTCGGAATGAGGTCTGTTATGGGAGGTGGGGGAAACTGCGAGATCGTCAGGGAAGGTGGAAGAAGGGGAATTACACGGGCATGTCTGTGCCAAGAATTAGCAAAGAACGCGAGAAAATACAGGCATACACGAACACTTTTGATACTAGCTGCAGGAGAAGCCATTCTGCCGCGTCATTGTCGCCACCCAAGGCCTCGTTAGATATCCAGTCTATGATATCTTGACGCACACTGGGATCGACGTTCGTGGGAAAGGGATTTGCAGAGTCCACCTGATAGCAAAGAACGTGCAATACTGGGACTTCAGGTGAAGAGTCGTCCTCTACGCTGAGGCTAAGAGGACTGCATGTCAGAGGGCAGGGTGACCGGGCAAGTCGATCATTACATACGGCTCTGAGGAAACAATTCCGACAAAGGTCACAATGTCGGTCGAATGCAAATTTTCTACGTCTGTATTATCATATATCTTGTATACCCATCAGCGAAACCCGGAGCAGATGTTTCAGTATGGTACCTTGACCCGAACACCAATATGAGGTGCTCCTGGAATGGGAAACTTGTGGGGCTGAGAGGACTGGTGTGCTGGAAAGCTCGCTAGCATGACTGATTAATAAGTGAGCACACAGAGGCGGGGCGTGCGCACTTGCAATGAGTTGAGAAATCTCTGCAGTTTGCCAGGGAGACTCGGCGGGTACGGAGACTGCCCAGAGGATAGAGGCAGTTCCGAGACAATCTGGGTCAAAGACATGACCCGAGTGGGAATCTCCTTGCGCGGTCTGTATCCCCCAGCCTCCGCACTTGCCATTCCCGAGTCTGGCAAGATACATTTCATGTTGGAGTGAGGTGTCCTGGATCATGCCACGGAAGCGCACGAGCGTGCCGGGAATGTACGATTCGGGTGGGTGAAAAACATCGAGTGGCGGGAGCTACACGAAGTGGTAAGTACGACGCGAACGAGAGGCTGCTGATTCCGATGACCTGGCGAGGATCATTCGGGTTGAAGAACAGATAAGTAAAGTGTTTCGTGACTGCCATTGGCAGACACTGCAAGTCGTCGTCATCGTCGTACAGGCGTTGTATGACTTTTGTTGGGTCGGTGATTTCGTCGATGGCTTGTATGGCGACCATTTTACGAGCAATCAAAGTTTTCCCATCGCCGCCGGGGCTGTGTTGAACCGCACCCGTGGCTGTGTTGCCCA
>JBBPTY010001067.1:0-11511 GCA_038094335.1 Tylopilus aff. striatulus | reverse complement strand
TGGATATGTACCGTGGATTCTATGTTAATCGTTTTACCGATCATCATGCATTCGAGTTAGTTTCTTAATGTTCTAGTCGAGCTTTAAATTACTATATCATCTAAATTTACTTTGGTATCTAATGTTACTAATATGTCTTGGTGCGAACTCGTTAATAAGCTGGATAAGACAGTAAAGATGAACACAATGTTGACTACTTGACTTAAATGGCTTTCCATCTTGACATCGTGTCGAAAGTCAAATTAGACGGGGCAAGCCAAATAAAGACAAATTAAGTCGGATGTAAAAATACTGATGGGTCTCAAACAACCGCTACGGCGGGAACCACCGGCTCGAGGGAATCTGACCGTCAATAGCTTGAACTCGATCAACCTGCCTCCAAGGCCGTTTTAGTTTTTGCATCTCGCCACTACTGTGGGATACGATTGCAGACCATTGCTCCATCGTGTAAACCAAACCAAAAAACGTAACATCATGCACGATCTCAATCAGGAATGTACCAAGTACATAACAAACTTGGCAACCGTTCCGGCAGTATCTCTTCCTCTCCTGCGCCTTGATGTGAACAGCCAAAATATTGACCGTGTCGCAATCATGACGCTCCTCCACCTGCCCATCCCCTTTTCACACTAGGCTGATCCGCTGCGCTCGCTTTCGCACCCGTACATCGGACGCAAACTGAGGCGAAACCTGTTGCACCAAGGTTATCCCCAGGCACGACCGCAGTACGAGTTTCTACGCCTTCTACTCCTCCCCCGATCCTTCCCACCCCCACTGTCTCAAACACAACCGTCTCAACCACTGCCATCGTATTTGCACCGCCCGAACTGGTTACCCCTGCCAGTGATCAAGCCGAAGTAAAAGAAGAACCCACCACCAGATGATCCAAAAAGGAGGGCTGGGGCAAAAAAATCAAACCTTTCTTAATGGTCCCCGACAAAGACGTCAATGTGTTCAAACCTCATCAGAAACGCAAGGGGGCTGGCGCTGCCGGCAGCAAGAAGAAGGGGAGAAAGGCGAGTCCAGTTTCAGGATGGCTTCCATACTAACGCTTGATGTGTAGAACACAACCATGCAGCCCGCTGCCGTTTGGGATCCCATGGAACAATACGACCTCCTGAAGCCGAATCACTATAACGAACATAAGTTCTGGAAATAACGCCATTGCGTCGAAGGTGCAGCTGAGCGTGCTACTGAGAGGAAACGTGCGCGCGACGCTAAAATCGAGGTAGTGATCAAACCGGTTCAGGGACTGACAATGAACAACCTCGCACATTCTGTTTGTGGATTGACTTGAGATAAGGAATACGATCGCCCTTGTGGATCTGGAAGTATTGATCTCCCAGCGGTCAATGTGGATCGTAATATGTCCGGTGAGGATGCATATATGCGACAACTCACGATGTCGCAAGGAATGGGCCCCCCGAAAGTGTCACCTCCTGCACTAGCGCCCGTTGACCGAACTATGTCTGGCGAGGAGGCATATCAGCGACGCCTGGTTTTGGTTGGTGGAGGCGGTCTTCTCAATCCGGAGCTCCAGCAGTATCTCAGCCTGCCGCCGACACAGACCTCGACATGCCTACCGAGGATGATGCTATCGAAGCTCCCGCGGCTTCAGTGGATCGTGCAGAGACTGGAGACGAAGCTTACCTGCGTCGTCTGCCAGTGGCTATGAGCAAAAGCCTCCGACCGACTGCGGCTCCATTCGTATCTTCTCAACCACCACCGGAGCCCTCCATCGCAGCTGCTGCTGAACCGCCCTCTCCTCCACGTCTGGCATACAATCCATTTGCTCCACCCACCATCGTACCCCCTCCCCCTCAGGGACAGATTCCAAGCGGACTTGAAGACAAAGTCAAGGCCGCTGCCAGCATCGCTGCCAAGCTGAGTTCACTGGCTGCCGCTGCGAGTGCAAGCTCTACTGTGTCGGGTGACTCTAGCACTGACCTTCCCGCTCCACCCCCTCCCATCGAAGAAGAGGGTACTTTTAAAAGGTCAGGGTCCTACCGACCCTCGGTGTACGTGTAGCTTAACCATTTTACAAATCTAATCCTCACGGCTTTGCCGCTCGTATGATGGTGAAATGGGGCCACAAAGAGGGCCAAGACTAGGTGCTGACGGGTCAGGCATCGTCAACGCCCTCACTGTCGAGCAAGTAGGACAATCCAAGGAAGCAAGAAAGCTGCCGCACAAGGCCATGGCAAGCCAACAGTCAACTCTAAAATGGGCAGGATCATCAACGACAACGAGGACGCGAGGACCGCGAGCGGTTCGGTGAACCGAGTCGCATGGTTATGCTCACGAACATGGTCAGCCCTGAGGACATCGATGACAGTGAGCTGCGTGACGCAATCGGTATGTAGAACAGGCATTCCCGTATGTGTTGCCCCTGGCTAACTTGGTGGGCAGGCGATGGATACTCAAAGAATGGTACCGTCGAGCGTGTCATTGTCCACCTTTGCTCTCCACCTCCGATAAATCCCGAGGAGGCCGTACACATATTCGTCTTGTTTTCTGGGCCGTCGGGCGCGTGGCAGACAGTGCGAGAGATGGACGGAAGGTTTTTTGGCGGCAGAGCTGTGCGAGCGAGGTATTTCTCTGAGACATCGTTTCTCCAACAAGGTTTAGACATTGCTCTTTCGTGAGCTTTCATTCTCCTCGCCGTAGTGTGTTCATATTATGCTCCGCTTGCTGTCCATCTTGTCTTCTCCTTGGACAGTTGATCGTGTTGATTGTTCAATTACTCTTAGAACCTCTGCTCAGCGTAGGATGGACACGTGCGTGTAATTCAGAACTTGGTAGTGCACGTCACGACCCATCTTGAATGCCAGTCTACATCCGAGTTCATCATCCGGGACTGCGATGCGATAACCTTGACAGCTTGACACTGCATCATTGTCAATGCCATCAAGTTACATTCTGGCCTGCTGACTTTGTGATCCCGGCCCCAAATCTAGCTGCATACCATTCACATGCCTCTTCTGTGAGATTTTTCTGGCACCAATATGCATCCCGCGAGATACGTTGAATTCGAAAACTTTAAATAATTGTCGTGGAGTCATAGTTCTATGCCGCCACTAGCAACTCGAGGACGCGAAGACACGAAGACGAAAGGTCACCGGCCGTAATCTATATAAATCCAAGGGTATCGTCACTGTAATGGTAGACCACTCCCAATGCCCAAGAAGGCAAATCACGAACTGAGGACGCTAGATCAGCTAAGCGTTCTGGTAGTGGACGTAGACACGGTCATGTTTTCAAGACCTTTCATAGTATCCACCAAAGAGGGGCGGCGAGCGACGAGTTCGAGGTAGCCACGGTAACTTCGGTAAGCAGCCCGTGCATCACGGTACAGCGTCTTCAGCAACTTTTTCTCCTTTCGGGTGAGCCCCTCCAACTCCCAGTCAGTCTTATGAAACTTGAATTCCTCCTTGTGGAGCCGGGACAAGATGGTCTCCTTCCATCTCCCCCACACCTTGGTGTCGTTGGGGAGGAGTTCTTCAAGAAGTCTGAAGGGTTCTTCAGGCTGAAGGACTAGAAGGACGAAGACCACCATAGCCGTGCGTGTGCCCAAGTTATACTTGGTCAGCACTGGATTCTGCAAGACATTGTTCAATAGGATGTCCCGCTGGATTTTCTCCTTGCCAAATGAGGACAACCACGAGTTGTAGGTCCAAGAAACGCCGAGCGAAGTGACGAACATGATTTGACCGAATAAGGAACCCCGGGGAACGAGGAGTAGCTGGGTGATGAATTGGATAGTGTAGAGGACGGAACACCATCCAATGTTTCTGTACTCTGGTTCGCTAGAGAATCTGAGGGAAAACCTGCCCCGAGTGATAGAGTTCACGGCACCCTCTGCGCCCTTGAGTACGACGATCTGCTTGTCCGAGCTGAGGATACCATCACCAGGAGGGGATCCCTTGGCAGGTTCTGGATGCGTGAACATGAACTCCCCTGACCCGATAACGAGACATGAGATGCCATTCGTGATGGTACCCAAGAGAATCGACGAGAACGAGTGCCAGTCTCCCAAAACACCGCACGCAATGCAGCTCGCTATGCTGACGGATATGGGAATGCTAGCAAAAACAGGGATGTACGCATTGATGCGTCTGGCCAGATGCATCTGTGTTTCAGGAACGTGGTCGAGTTCCGCGATGGTGACGCCAACAGGTTGCGTTGTCCTTCCTGCAACATCTTGACCCGTGAGATCAGCGCACTCTTTCATGAAGAGCGCAGCCAAGTGACCAGTCTCCTCGATGATGGTGCCCGAGTGGGTGGCCCTGAACCTGGGACCCTTCCGATCATCGAATTCAAACAACGTGGCAGGATCGGTGTGAATACCCGGAAAGAAACCTTCAAAAAACCTGGATTTTGCCAGAAGCCCATACCGCCTAGCGATCTGGTACGATCCTGGAGAGTTATACCACCCTAACCAACGCCTGTTCTCATAGATATGAACAGTCGCCATGGCAGAGACGGCCTCGTCGCCGCCAAAGAAGCCAGCGACACCCGAGGCGTTGAGGGTGAGGTGGGACTTGTCGAGTGATAATGTTTGGGGAGCTATTGAGCGAAGATTGAATACGAATATGCTGGAAAAGCCGGGAATGCACATGGGAGACGAATCGAGTCTTTGAATGCAATGAAGGTGTCCAAAGACACAAGAGATAAGTGCAGGCTGGATGCTTCCAGACACGAGGTGCTGTAGCAAGCAACTTACTACGAGTCTTTAATATATTCCTGGCTCGGCAAAAAAAAGGACAGAGATCATGCCCTGCGCTCGTGCAGTGCATGGATAATCGTGCCGATGTAGCATGCTCACCTAAGCACCGTGCATGGCTCTGCCCGAGAACCGCCCGGTCGTACGGGGGAATCCTGCTCAACCAAATCCTGTAATATTTTCTCAAATGAGGCGACTACCGTACCATCCTGTCCGCAGGCGTCGGGCGACGCCCACATTAACCGAAACACTTGATGCGTCGTCGCCTTCATTTATTTCTATTAAAACGAAGTTGAGCTCTCGAGAACCACTTCCGAGAAAACGGCGGGTACGGGCACAAGGCGGGGCAAAAATTGTCTGACCCGGATATACCCACGGGTCATCTGGGCTCAGCGGCAGTGAGCACTGGCATGCATTGGTATCATGGAATCCTAGTGGGCACGCAGTAATTTACTGCCGGTTGGAAACAAACCAGAGATGTAATGTAAAGTTTAAATGTCCGGTGAGCATGATCTTCCGGCCTCACATGACGATGTGGTCGAGAAACGTCAACATTCGCTATATTAAATAGTACTAGATCAAACAGCCTGGATCAGTTTCGAGAGTAGGGTACTGGGTGATAACCCCAGATTCATCTGTCTCAACAGTCTTGTCATTGAGCCTTATAGTAGCAAATTGAGTCTACTTGCATGCATCAGTATCAGAGAAAGCTACTCGGCGTCCGAGTAGGAATTTACCGGTTGGCAATGAACCGGAGATGCAGTGTAAAGTTTAAACGTCCGGCAAAAGGAAGCCAGACGGACGTGCTGATTCCGGATCATGATTTTCGTCCTCCGACTTTCGGCACAAGAATTAGGGAACTCAGTCACCCCTTCGGCCGATAACCATGTGTACAGGTTTCAAATGGAATCCAAGCTCACAAGGATCCTTGTGTTAGCATACTCTGTAAACATCAAGGAACTAGGTCAGTGACTCCACGAGCGCCAATCAAGCACGTTGAGGCTCACGCGTATATGCGACGACTCGCAAGGAACGCCCCCTCCGAGAGTGTCATCTCCTGCACTAAAACCTCGACATGCCTACCGAGGATGATGCTATTGAAGCTTCAGTGGATCGTGCAGAGACTGGAGACGATGCTTACCTGCGTTGTCTGGCCATGAGCAAAGGCCTCCGATGGACTGCGGTTCCATTCGTACCTTCTCAACCACCACCGGAGCCCTCCATCGCAGCTGTTGCCGAACCATCCTCTCCTCCACATATGGCATACAATCCATTTGCTCCTCCCACCAACGTACCCTCTCCCCCTCCGGGACAGATTCCAAGTGGATTTGAAGACAAAGTAAAGGCCGCCGCCAACATCGTTGCCAAGCTGAGTTCACTGGCTGCTGCTGCAGGTGCAAACTCTACTATGTCCAGTGACTCTAGTGCTGACTTTCGTGCTCCATCCCCTCCCACCGAAGAAGAGGGTACTTTTAAGATGTCAGTGTGATACCGACCCTCGGTGTACATGTAGTTTAACCATTCTACAGATCTAATCCTCACGGCTTTGCCGCTCGTATGATGGCGAAATAGGGCCACAAAAAGGGCCAAGGACAAGGCGCTGATGGGTCTGGCATCATCAACGCCTTCACTGTCGAGCAAGTAGAACAATCCAAGGGTAGGAAGGGAAGCAAGAAAGCTGCCGCGCAAGGCCATGGCAAGCCAACAAACAACTCCGAAATGGGCAGGATCATCAATGACAATGAGGGCGCGAGAGGACGCAAGGACCACGAGCGATTCGGCGAACCGAGTCGCGTAGTCGTGCTCACGAACATGGCTGGCCCTGAGGCCATTGATGACGGTGAGCTGGTATGTAGAGGCATTCGTGGTATGTGTTACTCCTGACTGACCTGGTGGGCAGGAGATGGATGTTCAAAGAACGGTACCGTCGAGCATGTCATCGTCCGCCTTTGCTATCCACCTCTGACAAATCCCGAGGAGGCCGTACACATCTTCGTCTTGTTTGCTGACACGTGAAAGATGGTGCGAGATAGACAGAAAGTTTTTCGGTGGCAGAGCTGTACGAGCGAGGTATTTCCCTGAAATATCGTTTCTCCAACAAGATTTAGACGTTGCTCTTTCGTGAGCTTTCATTCTCCTCGTCGTAATATGTTGATGGTCTGCGCTCGCTTGCTGTCTATCTTGTCTCATCCTTGGACAGTTGATCGTGTCGACTGTTTAATTACTCTTAGAATCTCTGTTCAGCGTAGGATGGACATGTGCGTGCAACTGTGCAACTCGAAACTTGGTAGTACACGTCACGACCCATCTTGAATGCCGGTCGACTTCCAAGTTTATCATCCGGGACTGCGACGGGATAAACTTGACAGCCTGACACTACATCGCCATCAATGCCATCAAGTTGCATTCTGGCGTGCAGACTTTGTAATCCTAACCCCAAATCTGGCTGCAATGATAGCATTGCATGCCCCTTCTGTGAGATTTTTCCAGGACCGGCGTTAGGCCCGCGAGATACATCGAATTCGAAGACTTTGAGTAATTGTCGTGGACACCTCTATGTTCTATAATACCACTAGTAACTCGAGGACGCGAAGACGAAAGGTCACCGGTCGTAATTTAAGTAAGTCTAAGGGCATCGTCACTGACGGTAAACCACTCCCAGTGTGGCATATCACGAGCTGAGGACGCTGGACCAGCCAGTCATTCTGGTAGTGGAGGTAGATATAGTCATTTTTTGAGGCCGTTCATAGTATCATACCGAAGAGAGGCGAGGAATGCCGAGTTCGAGGTAGCCTTCGTAGGCAGCCTGTGCATCACGGTACAGCGTCTGCAGCAGATTTTTCTCCTCTTGGGTGAACCCCTCCAACTCACAGTCAGCCTCCTTAAACTTGAATTCCTCCTTGTGGTGGAGCCGGGACAAGATGGTATCCTTCCATGTCCTCCACACCTTGGTGTCGTTGGGGAGGAGTTCCTTCAGTATTTCTTCAGGTTTCTCGAGCTGGAGGATGAGGAGTACGAAGACCATCATAGCCGTGCGTGTGCCTAAGTTATACTTGGTCAGCACCAGTTTTTGCAGGACATTGTTCAACAGGATGTCCCGCTGGATTTCCTCGTCCAATGAGGATAGCCACGAGTTGTAGATCCAAGAAACACCGAGCGAAGTGATACACATGATTTGACCGAATAAGGAGCTCCGGGGAACGAGGAGTGGCTGGGCGACGAATTGGATAGTGCAGAGGACGGAACACCATCCAATGTTTCTGTACTCTGGTTCGCTAGAGAATCTGAGGGAAAATCTGCCCCGGGTGATAGAGTTCACTGCACCCTCTGCGCCCTTGAGTACGACGATCTGCTTGTCCGAGCCGAGGATACCGTCACCAGGAGGGGATTCCTTGGCATGTTCTGGATGCGTGAACATGAACTTCCCTGACCCAATAACGAGACATGAGATGCCATTCGTGATGGTACCCAAGAGAATCGATGAGAACGAGTACCAGTCTTCAAAAACACCGCACGCAATGCAGCTTGCTATGCTGACGGATATGGGAATGCTAGCAAAAACAGGGGAGTACGCATTGATGCGTCCGGGATACATCTGTGTTTCAGGAACGTGATTGAGTTTCGCGATGGTGACGCCAACAGGTTGCGTCTTCCTTCCCGCGACATCTTGACCCGTGAGATCAGCGCACTCTTTCATGAAGAGCGCAGCCGAGTGACCGGTCTCCTTGATGATGGTGCCCGAGTGGGCGGCTCTGAACATGGGACCCTTCCGACCATCGAATTTGAACAACATGGCAGGATCGATGTAACCTTCAAAAAACCTGGATTTTGCCAGAAGCCCAACTGCCTAGCGATCTGGTACGATCCTGGAGAGTTATACCACCCTAACCAACGCCGGTTATCATAGATATGAACAGTCGCCATGGCAGAGACAGCCTCGTCGCCGCCAAAGATGCCAGCGACACCTGAGGCGTCGAGGGTGAAGTAGGACATGTCGAGTGATAGCGTTTGGGGAGCCATTGAGCGAGGATTGAATGCGAATATGCTGGAAAAGCCGGGAATGTACATGGGAGACGGATCGAGTCTTTGAGTGCAATGAAGATGTATAAAGGCAGAAAAGTTTAAGTGCAGGCGGGATGTTACCGGACACGAGGTCCTATCGCAAGGAACCCACACTGGGACGAAAGAAGCAATAACAGATACAGTCTACTGTGTTTCGTCAGTGTGGTACCACTGATCAAATGTATAGTCAGCGGCATGCCAGTGACTCGCCAGTGGCCCTTACGAATTAGATGTATCGAGTATGGTGCTGTTTGCTAAACCCTGGACATATTTCGATCAGTTATTAATTGGCTTTGCTATACCTTTCTCCTCAATTGAGCATTGTCAATCCATTTCAAGAGTGTCCTGGTGAGACTTTCATTATTTGCGGGAGTGTGCGGATAATAGTAATTCCGAATACATCATGTTGACGTGCTCATTGGAATCCGAAATGACGATATATACGCTGGGTGGGTCTTCACACAACCAAGGGTAGCGCTCGGTAAAGTATGTCATAGCAAACTTGTTCTCTGTGACTGGATAAGTTTATGTTGGATCGCTGAGATGAATGCATATACACAAACTTTACTGCAGATAGACCCTTGCGCCCTCTGACAAAGGCTGTGGCCTCAGCTTACATGCTCTATCAACATGTACTTGCTGAGAATCCAACTCCTGGTGGGGTCAGCCATCAAATGGTTAATTCGACAATGATGCCATGCAATTCAATGGGCGACACTTGACAATAAGAGACGAACCTGGATACTAATTTTCGTGCCTGGTAGTAATCAATACGAAAGGCGGGCTCAACAACTTGTTCAGGGTCCAAACTCGTGTTGGCGCCTGAGATGAGAATCATTTCCGTCAGTTGGTTGGCAGACATGTGTTACTCACCTCACGAAGTAGCCACTGGCTAGCATAGCTCCCGAACCGCAGGGATGCACACTGTGTTACCATTGGGAGTTTCACTAGCATGCATCCAGGCAATGTGGAACAGCCTAAATTGTGATGTCGTTGTGACTTATGTACATATTGTGACATCCTTTTTTCTGATACTTGGTGGCTGAGCGCTTGAGCGCTGAGCCTCCAGTAAGGTTGCCGAAGACGCGTCTGGTTCGGGCAGCTGCTCGGACCATCACGAAGGTAACGCAACAAACTACGAGTCCGCTTCAATGACTCTCAGTGACAGAGTCTCTGGTGGTTCCATTTTTCGAGGATAAGGAGCGCGGGAAAGTTCAGGTTAACGGCGCAGATAGTAACAAGTGACCCCTGTGTTGGAATTTTAGATTACCTCCGCTTTTTAGATTACATAAGCATTACTTATCCCGCACGGTAGTTTAATCCTGATGAGTAGCTCGAGGCCACAGAAAAATGTGTTATTACTTCCCACATCCCAGATTCCATTTTCGCTCACATGCTTCAATTCAACACAGCCCAAGACTTTTTTAAATCTAGGAATACATGCGTCTGAGGTGCGCGAACCTAATACATTCATGTTCGCAGCTTGCCAAGGAAGGCGACAACGGCGACAGGTAGGCAATGATAACGCAGAAGTGTCAATGTACTCACCCACAACATCATGGCAAATGGACTTGGACATGTAATTGCCTTACTTGGCTGTGATCCGATTGGACAGAGAGAGGCGTAGATTACTGAGCACTGGGATATCATCATTTGACTCGTCGCGCAAACGTTCAAGCTCGGGTTGATGATACTGTGCCAGATAGGACGATAGTTTGCCGTCTGCCATCATCTCGTGTGCTGCATTTAGCAGCGATGAGCGAGATTCGGTGCGTCCCAAACTCGAGTCGGGAGGGTTCCGAACGACTACACGCTATTGTAGTCCTGCCAGTGCATCACGTAGTCGTGATGTGCTTGGATTCTTACTATATCCTTGCAAGTTGCAACCGAATTCGGAAGTGTGTAAACGCAGCAGATGGCGATGTCACCGGACCAGACTAACTTTCAATTTCAAGCCTCAAGCTTCAAGCTTCAGGCATGTGATAATGCTACGTTGTCCGAAACGGAATCATTTCTCTTTTTTGATCAGCCCTTCGTATCGTCAACGTCAAGTTAGTGCTTGGGGGGGTTGCCCTCCAGTGTCTCCATAGTTAATCTGTATATAACGTTCAAAACGGGATTTAATATTTGCTGAAGGTCGCGACGGCGTACTGAACATTGAGTGCAAGCGGCCCGCATCTATTGCGGCCTGCATTGAATCGCCTGGCAGGCAACGCAGACACGTCGGCGGCGTGGTATACAGTAGCCATGCATTAATTTCGGATCTTGCAGGTCTTCCTTCTTTCATAGGGGCACCGCCGCCTCACCCTGATACCTTTTCAGGTCCAGTCGTGCCCGGCAGCACGGCCCACAGCCACGGTGGGTCTAGTTTTCGAACCACCGCTGAGGGTATGGGAAAATTAACGGGGTACGAGTTGCGAGAGAAATGATGTCCTTCAACTCATTTGGAGCGGTAGGTATATACCCAAGTGGCCCACACCTTTGCCACACCGCGGGGTTCCCGCTCCCCCGACCATGTCGAATTGGCGCCCACCCCCCTTTTCCCCGCAGCTACTCACCATACCGTCTCAAACAACCGCTACGACGAGAACTGCCGACTCGAGGGAATCCCACCGTCAATAGCTTGAACTCAATCAACTTGCCTCCAAGGCCGGTTTAGTTTTTGCATCTCGCCACTGCTGCGGTATTGTGTAAACCAAACATAACATCATGCACAATCTCAAACA
>JBBPTY010001066.1:0-11513 GCA_038094335.1 Tylopilus aff. striatulus | reverse complement strand
GGTAGATCCCGCCAGATCTCTGCGTCTTGGTCGATGCCGTCCGCGACCACCAGCTTGACCGCACCCCAGCTAGTGCGTCCATTCTCGAGCTCATGGCTGGACACGCTCATTTCTTCGCCTGAAAAATAGTGTACGAATCTAGCTGGAAGGGCGACCGTGCCTACCGCATCTCGCCTAAAAAAGCTCACGAAGTCGATCGTATGTCCTCGTACATACACCATCTCGTGCACTCTGAGAGCCCGCGCACCATCTGGCACGCGGTAGACATCGGCTCCGGCCAGGTGCGTTGCCCTATCGTGGCCGTGTTCTTGGACCGATCGTGGATCACCTAGGGATACCTGTCCAGAGCACTCCAGGAACTGGATTTCCACGTCCTGGCCCTGGACAACAATGAGCACCAAACATCAGGTGCCAATCGATGGACGACCAAGGAAGTAACGCGTCGATTGAAGCGAAAATACGATGCACAATCACCGCATCCATCTTGCAAGGGATCGCTCATCCATAGAACGGTTCACGTGTGTCCTCGGACATTGGAAGAATCCATCGCTAATTGGCTTGGCGATCCTTCAGAGAGTCAGCGAAGCGATCTCAACACCCATCCGCATACGCCAACATCTCCGGAACCCGTACCTTTGATGGTGGTCGCCCTCCATGCTTGCGGCTCCCTCACCGTCGATGTGTTACGTACCTTTCTCTCGGATCCGCTTCATCTGCCACAGACAAGCGGCGTATTGCGGGCGTGGAGACCCCACTCTCTAGTTGTCGTGGGTTGCTGCTACAATTTAATGACCCCTTCTGGTATGCCCAAGTACTTGCGCGACTAAAGACGCCGGATATGAATGCCCAATATCCCAGATTTTCCCTTGTCCAAACTTCTTCGAGACTTGAATCCAGTTCCAAAATTGACGATCTCCGCCGTCCATCTCGCCGCCCAAGTACCCTCTCAGTGGCTGACAAGTGACGATACGATACGAGATGCCGAACTTGCCCTGCGCAAGGTTGTCTATCGCGCTCTCCTGCAGCCTCTCCTGCAAACATGGGCCTCACAGTCAGACGAGATCGCAGAACAAGCGATGCCTTCCGAACGGCCCATTCAGCCAGGCCTCGGAGAAACCCCCGAAAATCGCAAACTCGGAAAGCTGAATGACAAGGCATACCAGAATTGGTCGACATTTCTGGAATATGCCAGGCACAAGCTGGGTATCGACGTCACATCGATCGGAACGCACCTCCCTGACTGGTTCACGCACGAGGCCGCTCGGCTGAAAATGGAAAGTGCGCTGTTCGTGGTGCAAACACTCCGCTGCATACTGGGACCGTTGATCGAATCTCTGATTCTGTTGGACCGCTGCGATTGGATAAAGGACGAGTTGTCGGAGATGAATGATCGCGGCCAAGAGGTGGAGGTGGAGATGGTTAATTTATTTGATCAAGCTACTGGGAGTGGAAGGAACGTTGCGCTGGTCATCAAGCCCGCCGCATTGCCGCAGCGGGTCTCGGTCTCCGGGGGCTGCACCAAACCCCACCCTTTGCCCAACGCGATAGAGCGCTCCTGCAGGGACTAATTTACGGATTACTTGATCCGTCCAATGGCCACGTAAAGACGTCCTTCCCGATCTTGGCTGAGATTCTATCCACTACGAAACCACCTGTGTGTGCTTGGGAAAGTTTGGCTGCGTATGCCTCGTTGAGCGAAGGCACGAGGGTGTGTGGAAAATGAGCTATACGGCGAAAAGTGTCCGATGGCTGCTCGATTACGCCCGATCGTGCCTGCACCTCCTCGGGCGCGATCTCGTCCAGCTCACCGGCCACAAAAGGCGAAGCACGATTGGACGACGACGGCGTCTTCTCCATCAGAGCCCATGCGATCGATGCATGGAATTTTGGGTCAACGTAGAACTCTCTCTGTCGTAACAGGCGGAGTATTGGCCCAAGGAAGTCCAAGCATCGGCACAACTGCAGTAGATCGTCAGGAACTGTGATGTGCTCCGGATAATTCAATGTACCTCTCCATGTCCGGCGCCGACGTCCAGGGCCAAGAAGGACCTGGTTCTTTCATCGTTGGTCAGTTCTGAAAATGTAGTAAATGACGCATCGAAGCTGGTGGCGGGTGGAGGGGGGTCATTCTTTTTTACGCCTGTGCATCGATGCAACTAGACCACGCACGGAGTTATTAAGGAAGCGGCCTGTCTGATGGCGCGTTTGAATTCATCGCGCTGGTGTGCCCGCATAAACAAGGGGCGGGAGAGCGAGATGTGCAGCACCCATCGGGCGGCTGTGTTCGAGTCCTGTTCCTGTTTGCCGCTGGCGTGGAGCGAGGGCACCTGGGTTCTCGCGTAGGCCAGTGCATCCTCGACGAGTGTGTAGAGTGCGTCAGTGGGCTGCAAGACGAGCGGGACGTAGATGTACGCTGCATACTGCCCTTCGACGTGAGGCAGAGTCCGCACACGGCCTTGGTGCTGCGTTGGGTCGCCCACCGGCACTGGGACGGCCAACGACGTTGAGAGAGTCGGTAGCTTCCTGTGCGCGATCCAGTAAGTCTCTATCTAGTATACACCGTCACCTTTTGACCTTTTTTTCTGTGTTGGCTGTTCATGTTCTTCTTCCGAGCTGGCGTATTCAACCAGCCCAACAACAGACGCGACGTCGCGTTTCATCCACAACCTTGACACGGAAAGTTCCGTGTTGGACTGGGCCGCTATCAGATCTAATCATGAGCGTACCCTTCATCAACAACCTCGGCGCGAACGCGAACTCAGCTCAGACGCTATCGCACGCCCACGAGCACGGCGGAGCAGTCCATAGCCACGATGATGAACACGGTCACACACACGAACACCTCGATCATCCAGGTAACCACCCCGTCCTTATCACTCCATCGTCCTTGTACTCCGTGACTCCTCAGGCAAGTTTGCTGAACGCGATCTTCCCGACTACACGTCTCGAAACTTCCACGAGCGAGGTTTCACGGTCGGGATCGGTGGGTGCGTGGTGATTGATTGCCGGATTGACGACTCCACTCAACCCCCCCTCGCTTCCCCCTCCAGACCAGTAGGCTCCGGCAAGACCGCGCTCACGCTCGCCCTGTGCAAGCGTCTCCGAGGTGAATACAACATTGGTAAGGGTCGTGTGTTTGGGAACGTGACCACGTTGCCTTCGCACTACGTATCCTCAACTATTTACCCCCATAGCCACCGTGACGAACGATATTTTTACTCGAGAAGATCAAGAATTCTTGATCAAACATGAGGCCCTGCCCGCTTCGCGTATCCTCGCCATCGAAACCGGCGGGTGTCCCCACGCTGCGATCCGTGAAGACATCAGCGCCAATCTGGGTGCGCTTGAAACTTTGCAAGCCAAATATGGTTGCCAGCTTCTTTTCGTGGAGAGTGGTGGGGACAACCTCGCTGCCAACTACTCACGCGAATTGGCAGATTATATCATTTATGTGATCGATGTTGCAGTGTGTACCTCTTTTTTTCGCTTCTCGCTCGCTTGGCAAACTCTATGGGTCACTTGACCGGCTTTTCAAAAACAGGGCGGCGACAAGATTCCGCGCAAGGGTGGACCGGGTATCTCGCAGTCTGATCTGTTGGTGATCAACAAGGTTAGGGTCCTATGTCTTTTTTTTTTTTCATTTCTGTTCGCGTCCGTGGAGCTAAAATGATTTCCCCAAAGATCGATATTGCAGAATACGTGAACGCTTCTTTGGAAGTGATGCAACGTGATGCCAGGATCATGCGAGGCGACGGTCCGACGGTGTTCACGAGCGTCAAGAAGGGCCAGGGCGTCGACGACGTGGTCGACTTGATTCTGGCTGCATGGAAGGCTGCAGGTAGCCCAGGCACGCCTGGTCGCGTTGTCTTGTGAACAATGACAAACGAAGTGGGGGGGGGTCGTCGAAAAAAAAGGCTCCACGCCAGGGCGGTGCTTACGATATGTAATTTTGCTGGATTCAATCGACTCGGAATTGCTGGCATTGAACGGCCGGAAGCGCGCACCAAGTTGCTCACGCTCACCTATTGAACGGCCCCCCGATCCGGTGTTTTCGCTCGAAGGGACGACCCGAATAAAGTGCTATTATGAGAGCAATACAAAGGCCGTGTCAATGTGCCGTGTCATATACGCCGGTCACTCCGCCAATGCGGCTGTGAGCCTGGGCCCGGTGGGGGAATAGACCCTGACGTTGCCAGATTGCGTCCGCTCCCCACACCCACGAGCTTGCTCGTGATATTGTCTAAGCATACTTGTACAAGCTCAGGGCTTGTGCCTATCCGAACCTCCCTGACGGCCTCACAGGCCCTTTTCCTGACATCTGGGCCTCTCTGCTGCATCCTTGAAGTGACTAAACACGGACCTGACGCAGTGCGCCACAGGGAGTAGAGGGTCGTTTATCATCTGGATGACGTCGTCGTGTTATGTATTTGTACCTCACCTCATAACCCCATTCTTGACAGTATCTGTCGCGCGTCGTGTCCAGCGTGTTGCACCTAGAAATACCTCGTGGCCGCCGGCAGCGCTGCAGCTGCGGCGTTGAAGCTGGTCCAGAGTGTGTTTCGCCTGTCGCGCGGGTGACGTCGGGCTAGCATTCATGCGCGTGCGTGGCCCTCGTGGAGAAACCCTCGCTAGACGTGGCTCGGACATCCAACGCAAGCAGTTGTACGGAGAGCATGTGAGGCGCTGGGGTTGCTGCCAGTGCTGGCTCGCATGGCGCATCTCATTTTGAGCGCAGCTCTCCCGACGAATATGTCGGCGCCGCCGTCGAGTACAGGTGCGACACCAAACAAGTCCAGTGGGCCGCGTCTCGTTCGAGCGAACAGGTCATACTGGAATATGCAGCGCTGAGTTCAAAGCTGGGGTATGCAACCCACCAGCGCCGCCCGAGTCGCGCGTGCTCCTCCGAGTCAATGGCATCTGGGTCGACGAGTCCAGTGCGTCCGTCTCCATGATGATGCTGTGCGCGTTGGGTCCCGTCGACGCTGGGTACTACCACGCCGGCGTTATTCACGGGCACAGCGATTGACGCGCATCCATGACAGCTTCTCCCGCGACTTCCAAAAGACCACGCTTGTCGCGGCTCGCTCGAGCCTTCCAACCTCACTGACGTCATGACGTCCACACTAGCCGACACGGCGTCGATCTACGTACATACGTCCCCCGGCTCGCCTTGTCGTGGCGATGTCAATTGACGACGTATGTTGTGGCCGACCCATCGGTTTGACGTGATGATCGTCGCGCCGCCGTCGAGGGGGGTATGTACTTGATGTATGTGACATACAGAGACGTTAAGACGTACATACGCCGAGGTCTCTTTGACCTGGTCTGGTGGGTAACGTACATTGAACATAAAATTAAATGTCATTCGTTCAAGCATTGCAATTCACCCACGTGGAGGAAGTATCCGGCGGGAAAGTACTTGACCTCATCATATTCCAATGGACCACTGGACTGAGCGACCGACGTTGCACAATTACTCGATAACTAGACGGACCCCTGAATCGTTTTTCAAGATGTTAAATAATTCATTTCTTACAGACTACATGATGCACAGATCGTAGAGTACCCTGGGGACTATTTCATCTGAAATACCAACCCAAGTAAAGTATCAGGTCGACAACAATTTATTTGAAAGCTTCGGGCTGAGCGGGTGCAGGGGGAGCGGGCGCCTGTGCAGGCTGAGCTGCAGATGCAGCCTTGGAAGCCCTGATGCGAAGTGCTTCCTCATGAATGTCGCGAACTTGTTTAGCGGTGTTAGTGTAGAAGGACAAGACCGATTGTCCGAGGGGTGAAGCAAGAGCTTTTGAGTAATACTGCTGAGGCGCATGAGCACAGAAAAAGAAAAGGAGGGATGACATACCTCGCGAGCGGTCTTTGAGTATCCCTTTTGCTCGTCGATGCTCTTTACGCGGGTGTGGGCGTCCTTGAGGGTACTCTGGATTTTACCAGAGATAGTCTGCTCGGGGCCAAGGGCACGCTGACCAACGGATTTGTCGAGATCAGAAATGAACGACAAAAACTTCTTGGAGATGCCATGCTTGTCTGTGAGCACGGGTCGGAATAGTGTTTGAACTGGCATTCTCAAGTACACGCACTGTCGATCTCGATGGCACGTTTGAGGATATTTTCGGATAGCTCATGGCCATGGGCGAGGTATTCGGCAGCAACTGCAAACAAGTGGTGAGGTGGATCGCACAGACAGAAGAGAGGTACACTTACTACCGGCGCGGGGCTTGTCGGCTTGGTCGATGTGAGGACGATGTTCCCCGTCCTCGTGATGAGGGGGATGGTCGACCTCAGAGGTCACAGTGAGCGTATTCCCTGCGAGATTTCCACCGTTCAACTGTCGACGAGGGTTGGAACAGATTACAGGTGAAGAGCAGATCGTACCATGAGCGCCGTGTGTGCTGCGGAGTGCTTATCGAAAGTGATGACGGCGATTTTGTCATCGGTATTGAGCTGAATCGAGTTAACCCTGGAAGGTTGTGAGAAACGAGCACGTCTGTTTATAGATCAAAACGTGCTTTCCACAGAAGCTGGGGTAGACGAATGAATAAGGGGTCACGCGGACGGTGTGTGGACTGACCTGAAGAAGTCGTGCAGCTCTGCCTCGGTGGTGGACGCAGAGAATCCAGAGACCTGGGATAAGTGAGCTGGTCGTCGCTGGGATCGGCAAGGATGAGACACACGTTGACAACTGCTGGGTGGGACATTGTTGGTGATGACGATGGACGAGATGCTGATATGGACGTGGGAAGTTCGGGCCAGTCTACTAGCACTGTATGACATCGTCTCGTTCCTAGGCGGTGTAGGGAACGACGACGACGTTAACAGCGGATGCGCAGATGGCCGCTCCCTTTGTCGACGTCAAGCCAGTCAGAACCAGCATACGAGGCCTCCCTGCTATCCCCACAGCAACCAGACCACACCCATCGGACACGTCGAGGGACTTCTGGATCCCTCAGGTCACACAGGATGGACAGGTGTCGTATCTGTTTCACCTTTCGCTATGCCTTTGAAACGATCTCCCTTAGATTTACTACGCCAACACACTCACTGGAAAGCATTCTCGCGACCTCCCAACAGACGCTGACGACACCATCGACCACGATCTCGCCGCTCTTACCGCCGCTCACTCCACATCCCGCGCTGGCCCAGGCGGTAGTCTCGGCTTCTCCAGCTCCCCCATCGCCATTCCCTGGGACGCCACCTCTGATCACCCGCACACGCCCAGGCTAATCGACACCCCACCTCCGTCCCTATCGGCGCCCGCGCTCCAAGTCACCATTACCCACCCAGTCAGGCCCCTCCCTCCCGTTCACGACGCCGTCATGGCCCCACTTCGCCCTCGCGCTAACACGGATCTCGCGTCGTCCAGCCGCGATGTGAACCGTGTTCCCGGCATCCTTTTTGATTCTCTTACCGTCCGGCATCGAAGTTTCAGCGGTGCAGATCCTGCGCGTCTCTCTCTATGCCAGCAAGACGATCAGCGTACCCCCACTTCGAATGTTCATCTTCTCCCACTCATCCGAGAACCATCCCGGCTCAAAGTGTCCACACACTTATCCAACGCCCTGGACGTTCAGCGTCCACCACATCGCCCAGTGCTTCCTGGGCCTGGCACCTCCGATATACCACAATTATTGTCCCCACCCACTCCAGAAACTGTGTCCGAACTGTTGCAGAGAGCACAACAGTGCATACACGCAGTGATCCTTCACCTCAGACAATTTGGGATTCCGCAGGTAGCTGACGATGCAGAAATCATTGATAATCTGATTTGCGTAGCCATCACGGCCATTCGAGACCTCTTATACGTGTCTGGTCCATCATTCCGACACTTTGGCGGAAAGAACAAGGCAGAACGAGGTACCGGCGCCTCTCAGACGCCTCTGGTTCCCGCTCAGCGTCGTGCTGTCGCCACGTTATCTAAATTTGTTCTCTCGGCCCGGGCAGTTCTCAACGATGGCCCGTGGACCACAAGTGGCAATGTCTCACAACTGAGTTCGGATGCGGAGGAACTGGAGCGAGCAGTGGTCGACTTTGTGTCTGTCGCGCAAGGGGTTCGAAGTCAGGGGATCGTGGGCCCAAAACGACTGCATGGGTACTTTTCTGCTCCACATGCTGGCAAAGCAGGCGCCGGGACGGCTGGAACATGGAAAGGCTTTGGATGGGTGGATGTCGAGGATCACGAGGAGGCACCACGACAAAACTTGACTGCAGTGACATTCAACGAGTTCGTAGATCATAGGTCCAGAGTCCAGGACAAGTTGAGCGCGCTCGCTGAGATACTTCGGGCGACGCGACCTGGTATGTACAGTTTACCCTCCCCTTTTGCACCTCCACTCACATTTCCTGTGGTAGCCGAAGTCGTCACTACGTTTGCTCAAGAACTCTTCAGGCAACTATCGGGGCTTATCCACTTCCTCGGCGACATCCATATCGCCAGGGATGTTGACATCGAAACCATCGATGACTCTAAGCTCCCCGACGGTACGCAATACTTGCGGACAGTTGAGAAAGCTCGTGTATTTATCCGTTCATTCGAATCGACTACGCAAGCGATCTACGACGACGGTGCTGCGTTGCTCACTGCAGCACAGCGCGTTCGTCGAGTGGAACCATGCGAATCTTGGAAAGGTCGGGACACAGCATACGACACCCTAGAGGCCCTCACAGCATCCCTCGACTTTAACCTCAAACTATCGGAGCAGAACCTCGAAGGCCTCATGCGCATCGGTATGGAACAGACCGCCATCCTGGAGCGGTGTAACAAGTCGCCCGTTGAGTGGCGCATGTCGCAACGTAGTCTCGTTTCTGCGATTTTGGCGAATCAAACCCTGGCGACCATGTACGACAACCAAGGAACTTCTGATGCTACAGAGGACGAATCGGGTGGCATCCCAAAGAATTTCAAGGGAGAGGAGCCTTCCGTTTTGCCAGCAACACCTGAACCGCCTCCAATACCAACCAGTGGGAAACCAACCTTTATACTTGACAATTCGACATGTACGAATAGTTCGCTAGAAGATGAAGGTAGGCCCCTAACTCAGTTATTGTCATAAAACTGACTGGGATGATAGCTTTGGTGGAGATTCGTACGCCTCCGCGACCCGATAAAATAATAGCATTCTTTGGTGAGGATGCACCGACGTACTATTTGAATTCCTTATCCGCCGAAACAAAGCCATGGTATCTTCGACAACATTACAACCCAGAGCAGGTTCTTATCGACCCGGATGGCACAGTTCGAGGCGGAACTATACCCGCCCTTGTCGAAAGACTCACAGCACACGAATTTTCAGGCACGTTGATCATGCCTGCGAATGCTCGTAAGATGCTTACCCCCGTACAGATCATAATTTCACTAGGGCGTTCTTGATGACATTCAAGTCGTTTATGACACTCGATGAACTATTCGATCTCCTTGTAGAGCGCTTCTGGATTCAACCACCCCCCAACCTGAACTCGCAGGAACTGGAGGAGTGGAGACGAAACAAGCAGAATATTATACGCATTCGGTAAGCATGTAGTATTGTGTCTTTGACAGCATCTGAGCTGTCAATTATGTAGGGTGATTAATACGATGAAACTGATAGTACAAGACGAGGATTTGGTGGTCAAGGAGGATATGGGGATTCTTGATCGGATGACAAAGTTTGCTTCGGGTAATGATGTGGTGAAAACCACGGCTTCGAAACAATTGTTGGCCGCGATCAAGCGGGTTGTGCGTCATCTTTCTATCCCCGTTCACAAGGTTTCTCAAGGTTTGGTGCTAGTATTCCGGGAACACTCGAAAAGCGATACCGCAGTCCGCGGTCCCACCACCACCACCTATCGTTCCAAAACGAGTGGAATTGCTGGATATAGATCCATTGGAGCTTGCTAGACAGCTGACAATCGTTGAGAGCCATCTGTATCTCAAGATCCGACCTTCTGAATGCTTACAACGGTCGAAGCAATCACGGACGGAGTTCCATGACGGCGTCGCTAACTTCATCCGCAGAAGTAATAGAGTATGCTTCCGAGCCTTGCCGGTGGTTCTTTTGACTAAATGCACTGCAGATTGCACATTGGGTCACGTATTCCATTCTGTGTAAGGACGAACCCCGCCGCCGAGCGGCTGTCATGAAGCAATTGATCCTCGTTGCCGACGTGAGTCCCTGAGCCTTGGACTTGTCTACGTATGCTCATATTCCACTAGCGGTGTCGGGCTATCCAAAACTTTTCCACTATGATGGCTATTGTGACAGGACTGAACTCATCACCGATCCATCGGCTCAAACGCTCATGGGAGCAAGTTAGCTCGAAACACATGGCTCAGTTGGAAAGCTGCGAGACGCTTATCAATTCTTACAAGCATTACAATAATTATCGGCGCACCCTCGCCACTGTGGCTCCTCCCTGCGTTCCGTTCGTCGGTACGTTCTCCCCCGACACACCCCGTATGGTATTGTCTAATCAATCACTTTCAGGTGTGTTCTTGACAGCACTCACGCATATACAAGACGGGAGCAAAGACTATCTACCGGGAGACCTCGTCAACTTTCGCAAACGCCAGAAATCGTCGGAGGTGATTCAGGATCTCCAGCGATGGCAAAACCAACCGCACAACTTCCATCCACTCCCCTCCGTCCTCGTCTTTCTCAGTGAGTCGCTGGCTCAGTTTCGTGATCACGACGCGAGCGAGGTGTTCTGGAAGTTGAGCCTGGAAAGAGAGCCCAGAGAAAGAGACGAAGATAAGATGGCCAAGGTGGTCACCGACAGCGGCTTTAGTCAGTAAACTCGTCCGATTTGGGATCTGGATAGGCTCGTGTTCTTTTTTTTTTTTCGCATTTTCGTTTTCCGTTGGATCATACCCCTTTGCCGAGCTTCATATGGACTCAATGTGACGCTTTTGGATGTAACATGTATGCCGTCCGTATCAATTCGCTGTTCCTGCCCTCCAGGCCTGCTTTTTTATAGCATTGGTATTTATTATAGCGCAGCACGTAGCACTTGTTTAGTTTACCTGCAGCACTTGGCCCACCCGAGGAGTACGGCCGACGCTTTGGGCGCAAGTAATATCAGCTCCATGGCCCGTCGCTGGCAGCTGTCAGCGTCAACTTCCTAAAAAAGCCTGTCCTATGACCCTCAGGATATCGTCACAAAAGTTAGTCTCCCATCAGATGGGATCGCGCAGCCTCTCTAACGGGTTATCAGACCCTCCCGTCACCAAGAACGCCTGACGCTGACGGAGCCATAATAGGGGGCGTATTTGTCGCGGGCACGATCCCTCGTTTCACCGCTTCGTGCCTTCCTTGGGTCTCTGCTCCGTCGGACACGCCCGGATCTCCCGTTGCCGTGTCTTACCGAGGTGTATCGTGTCGCCCTCCTCGGGGTGCGCTGCCACCGCTGCGCTTGGATACAGATATCGATGCTACCGCAGGCTGGAAACGGCCGCGGTGTGTGGGCGTGTGTTGTCACTCGGAAGTGGCGTAAAGCTTGGGCCGTGGGACGTATGGTGCGTGTGC
>JBBPTY010001065.1:0-11527 GCA_038094335.1 Tylopilus aff. striatulus | reverse complement strand
ATGTTCAAGAGGGTGGCCTCAGAAGGTCCAACACGACTACCGGCGGTGACGACCTGGACATCTGACACGATTTCGATGGTGCCACGAGCAATCTTAGTAGGAATACCAAGGGCCTGGAAAAAGGATGTCTTTCCGGGTTCCATACCAGTGTTACCGGCGGGAACGAAAACATCTTTGGGTGCATAGGCACCAGCACGGGCGGGGGCAGCAACCTTGTTGGCGACTATGACTTCACGTATTTCTTTGAGATCAGAAGAGGTAAACACGAAGCCGATGTTTCCTTTGATGTGAGGGAGGAGTCTCTCGAATTGTGGGTACTCGGAGAGGATGGTACGGATGGCGCGGCGGACCATGGTGTTCTTGCCCATCAGTACAATGCCCTTTCCGCGAAGTGCCGTACGAATTTGGTGCATCTGGTTGGAAGCGACGTTGTCGACGTTGACCAAAAAGATGGAAGCTGAACTGATAGGATGAACAACCTGTAAGGCTAAAATGTAATATGACGCACGATATTTGGCAATCAGATCCTTCAACTTGGTAAAGTAGACTTCTTTTTGAGCGCGAGTAATTCCCATTATGATTACTGGATAGTTTGCTGAGAATAACACGCTAGTGACTGGAACGTGTAGGGCTCACATGTTCTATGTGGTTGAGTGAATAACTAGTGCCTCCCGATTGACCTCTATGATGGAAACCAATCAGTAAAGTCCCGTTCTGAGAAATGAATGAATGGGTACCAGCAGTGCCAATGGATTTTTCAAGGCGACTGGTCCAGGGGGTGTGATGTTGTCTAGTTCGACATACAAAGTTTGGCTCTGTACCACGGGAGTTGCCGTGCCAGTTCTCGAATAAAGTTGAATCTCCGCAAATTGAGCTATAGCACGTGACTTTGAAATACTAACGCCCAGCTGGTTCCACAAGTGGCGGTGCTCCGACCGTGACATGGAATGTTGCGATGGTGTCAGTCGACCGTCCGAGCCCTTGGCGGTCATGGCACCCATTCAAGGCGAGTCTCGCTCACTGGTATATAGTATCTAGAGCCTAATCTTTGCTATCAAGTTTGCGCCTCGTTCTTGGCCGTCAAACAATTCCTTTGCGATCTGGATTCATTCGCGCTCACGCCGGCGTGACAGGTGGTCCTGTCCTTGCGCCATCTTCAAATGCACAATCCTGTCCTACTACCTCCAAAGAACCTCCTGCTTTGGGTTTTGCAAATAGTCATGAAACCGCACGTTCTCGGACCAGTCACTCTGCCATCAACACCTTGAGGCGGCTTCTCTCACCAGAGAATGCAGTATCCAGCCACCCTGTCACTTGTTCGCCGACCACTATCCGTTCTCTCTATTATCGTGCAGAGTCCAGAAACCAGCTTGGAATGCTGGATTACAGGATGCTCTCCCTTCTGATGCGCTTATTTGGATCGTTATCCGTTGACCCATGTATACCTTCTGTATACAGGTACCCTGTCCCGTCCCGTCTCCCGGAATCATTCACTTGTAGGACCCATTGGGCTTTCATCCTTAAAGTCGGAAGGTACAAGTTAGCAAGAAGGATGCCCCTCCAAGGTTCTGATCGGTTTTGGTTGATGCGCGCTGAACTCGCAATGATTCGAGCTAGATTATCTTCGAGCGGTAAGACTCTCTTTTCTTGATTGTCCCAGATGCTGCACGCAGGCCCTACAGCCCTTTCACGTGATGATCACGACGCCATTTTGCGTGCGCGTACACACTACCACATCATTCGTCGTCATTCTCGCCACCCCGAAGTACATGCCTATTATCTGGAAACACTCTTTACTATTCGAGAGCCCTCTATTCTCGATGTTGCTGCTAGCGATCTCTCTTTCCTTCTGCGGAATCACCGTGTGTGTCACCAGTGGTTGCAGCATCTGTTGTATCGTCTGGTTATCCAACACGGAGAAATTTTGTCGAAACAATCACAGGAGGCTATTCTTGATGCCATTTGGAGTCGTGCTTCTCCAGGAGCTGGCCCCGTGCCCGGAAACGACCTACTGGACATATCTTTGGATGATTCTATAACGGATACAGCAACCTTTGCTCGCTCCCTCTCTACCACTTTGTTTGGCTTCGCTAGCGACCTCTGCAAGGACCACTCTGTGAACTCGCTTTATCCTTTTTTTTCCGCTCTGTCTCCGGCAATTGCCCATCCTCTACGCTGGAGCTCACTAGCACTGTTCTCTGTCTTTAATACATCCGGGACTTTACCAACTTCAGGTAACCATTCGACAACGACCTCTCACGCTCTGCCCCATATTGTTACCTGCTGGCAAGTTATTTTTGGCCTAGCCACCGTGGAAATGAAGGTGCAGAGATCGACCTCGGCTCTCGCAACACAACCCTTCTTGACGGATGGGACCTCGAAAACTGTACACACTTTGTGCAAATCGTGGAAACCCATCATATTGTCATCCCTGGTTCCTCGAGGCCTTTCGTGCGTGGTTATTGCATCCTTTCTCAAGTTAGCAAGCATACTTGGGGACGCGGCGTTGTTCCGCCATTGTGAAGATCTCTATTCCTTGTTGAACAATTCGGAGGGCTCTGGATCATTGGTTCAAAAAATCATTGCCGCCCAATACATCGCAGCGTCAGTGCGCGCTCACGGCCCTCTCCATGACGCGGTCTCTACCACCTTAGAAGCCATTTCTTCAGACTCGGAACAGCGGCATCGGGTCCTTGCTTCGGCTGTGGAAGTCCTTGCATCTGTGGATCCCTCCCTCGCCTACTCGCTTTGTACTGTCGCGCAAGAAAAGGGAGCAGAACATGACCCAGGAGTAATTTATACTCTTGCCACGTCTTTTGCTCGACACGGGGCACTCCACCAAGTGATTCGCTTTCTCAAAAAAGATCATTTTTCAGAAGAAACCCGAGGAATACTTGTTTCCGTGATCGCGCGGAGCCTTCGAGAGAATCCGCAAGCACGTCACTCACCGGCCGTCTTTGCTGCGATTGTCAACGAGCTCTCAGCTTTGTATCACACTCGTGTTCCACCTCAACACTTTCGAGGACATCTGGAGCAACTATTTGTCACTCTAGCCCGACATGGTAAAGGTCGTCAGATACTCCCTATGGTACTTTCCATCCTGAAGAAGTCGCCCAACTTTCTTCAGCCGCAGTTTTTCCTCAGGTATTCCCATGTCTTGCTACGGCACAGGCAATTTCCGACTGCTAGCAAGCTTATTGATGCTGTCACCACCGTACATCCGAAAACTGCACGATCTCTGCGCATTTCCACAAATCGAATCGTAATGCAAACCAAGCCATCCCGGGTATTCAAGCGAGCGACCTTTCTCCGTGGCCCAGCGTCGCTTAGGCTGTCCTCTAGTCTGCGGCGCAGTCCCTATGCAGGGCCCCAGCTCGAAACTTCACTTCAAGGGCTCCTGAAATCAGGACGTGTGCTTGCCGTCAAACATATCTTTGCATGTGCAGCACCAACAATTTCCCCGAAGCGGTGCACCGCCTTGGGGAACATCTTGCTGCATGGGGTCGCTCGTCAGCCTAGGTCACGTAACGCAAGACGTGTACGCAAAGTCCTTGCGCTCATGGAGAACCTTGAAAACCATGGCTTTCGGCCCGACAGAGTGACGGCCAACATCATGATCAAGGCTATGATCAGCTGGCGGTCGGCATTCGATTCTCCTCGGCTTCGCGAACTGTTTGATCAGCTCGTTAGGGGTGGGTATCCTGCTGCGGATTATTCGCCCCTACATCCACCATTTGGCACGCGACGGACGCAACCCTCTGGTTCATCCGGTTATTCGAAGCTCTCGTCATTTGTGTCATTCGAAAAGCACACTCGGCCGTTGTTCAGAATGTTCATCAAAGCATTTTATTCTTGCAATGATGTGGAAGCTGCGAGGAAGGTGGTGGGGATCCTCAAGGTGGAGGAACACAAGAACGCTGTTGTAAAGGAGGCGAGGCAGAGAGCAAGATCGAAGGGCAGGATGAATGCAGGTCAGCGGAATGTGATTCCATTAGACGTCACCGTGTCTTGAATTGATTGACATGTTTGAGGCTGCTGTTCAAACGTTGAACGTTGATCGATGGTCCCTGAAGCTGAATAGGTTGTGCGCCACTGTCTGCTCCGAGTCATTACTGATTCGCGTCGTGGGCCTCAGTGAATCACGCGTATGAGTTCAGTGACACGTGGCGCAACCAAGCAAACCTCTGAGAGTAAAATTGGACTCTGACGTTGCACACCTGCCAACGGCAGAGCCTTTCCAGTGGCAGTTACTAATGTTGCAACACTTCGGGTCTGGTTGGAAGCAACTCCTAGATCACCCTGATACGCGTCCCCTTCCCCTTTTCCCTCACCGCTGATGGTAAGGAAGCCACAACCCACATTCTATCTTTGATCGACCCTAATTTGTAGCGTCCACGCCGTGCCCGACGGCCATCATTTAAGATGCTCGCAGACACAGAAGCACCTACCAGTGCGCCATGCATCTCCCACGACGAAACACCGCCGCGACCTTCTCGGACCGCAGCCGGCACTGCGGAAAACGACCAAAGTAGAGGTCGTCGTGCCCATTCTGCGACAAGTTCAGCTGGCTGTGCATCACAAACGAGAGAGTGGCACACGAAACACGGGCTCTGGCCACCGCTGCCAGGCACGAGCAGCGCCAAACGCAGCTGGCGGCGGGCACGTCAAGTCGCCGAAGTCAGAGGAATCCACCGATGTAATGGCCCACTTCTTTCTCCAGGTGGGCTGTCATCCACGTGGCGTGTGTTTACACGCGCGAGTCGCTAGGCCATGATCAAAGTGGAGGTCCAGCCCGAAGGAATCATTCCTCCCCTCCCTTCCTCTCAAGACGTCGTCTGAGACCGCCTCGTTCCTATGTGATATCCTTGACGCGACCACAACGCGCATCTGACGCGGCAGCATGCATGCAAGCAACGTTCCCAAAGATTCGCCAGCGGTTACGTTCAGCCATGGGCTCGGCAACGTTACGTACGTCAGTTCGTTGCGCAATCCGCATGCGCCCCGGTGGTCGGGGTTGCCAAGGTTGCTGGTCCGGTTTAGAGATGACGGGCCGGCATGGCCCCAAAGGTCTAAGAATCTCCATGTCGTCGTTCGCCTGAAAAGCGACACTCGGGCTTGGCAGTACATGGGCCAGTGCCAGTCGACAGCGGCGCCCGCGCCTCGCGCAATCCGTCGAGGTGGGAACCCCCTGGGCGACGATGTCCAGAAAATGCCTCATGTTCGTTCTCTGCACAAGCCGAGCAAAAATGGGCACATAAATAAACCCTCGGGAGGAGAAAGGATAATGGTGATCTCAAAGCAAGACTCGTTCTGTGGGGACGACTTGGTCGAGATCCTACATAGCAAGAGGTCGCGGCTACCCTGAAATCCAACGAAGGATTCCGGGGGGGTTGCAGATGGGATCCTTCGCGCATGCGATTCAGGTTGAGTGGTAAGCGATTTCGCAATGTGATCATTTCGAGACAGAGTTGCAGCTAATTTGAATGTTTAGGTGGTTCCCGTTTGTTGCATGAGTTGTGTTGGTTACGGCGTAGATTTCCGGCAAGGGGTCCTAGCGGGTTCTTGGGCCCGAGCAATCCCAACCATGGCTTCAGATTGAATGTAGTTCTGGTTTTCCTGCATGCATATTTTTGACCACACACGTCTTCATTCCCAAATTTTCCCTGGTTGACCATGTCATATCCAAAAGATTTCATCCTTCATTGGACGAAGTAAACCACCTGTCAACGTAAGTATAGTAAGGCTGCACTGTAGTGGTACATCATCTGGAAGACGAGTAAGCATAACAGACGACTAAATATACATAGTTAGGAGACAACGGCGATTGAACCAGCCCATCGACCTTCTAAATCATAAACTCACAACCTCGGGTACGCTCGAATCCTCGAGATCCAGCATGGATACTTTAACCCGCAAAGTGTGAAGCTCAACCTCCTCCGTTCGGGTACGATCCGAACCCGAGTCCGATAGTGTGCGCGAGCCCACCGTCTCCGTCTCCGTTTCGCCATCTTCGGCAATCGTTGTTGACGGGCTTCGCTCGTGTTCGTGACCAGGTTGGCAAGTCATGCTCTCCGCCTTGGCGACCGACTCCACCGTCGGCGTCCTTTGGAGATTCCCCTCCTTCTCCTTCTCCTCCTCCTCTTCCTCGATGCTGTCCGACCGCGTCAGCTTACCTGGTGGCTCGATCGCAGGTAGCATCACCACCTGGCATGCCTCTGCCGTGCCCGCACAGGGGAATGCCACCCCCATCCGGCGCGCCAGCTTTCGCTCCCGGATCCGCGCGAGGCTCATACGACGTTCCTCCATCCACTGCTCTTCGTCAAGCACCGGCCCAGTAGCCCGCGCCACAGCCTCCGGTGTTGGTGTGAGCTTCTCACACATAAGCCCTATCCCTGCAGCAGAGAGAACGCGCATGACAGGGGCATGAGAACGTGAATTAGGCATGCGATGGGCAAACGTGGCGTTCAAGCTGTATGCGGGAAAAAAAAAGTGAATGTCAGACCTCCCCGGATACAACATAACTCAGGCAGTGCCGAGTTTTTTTCGGATAAACGCTTACCCTGGTCCAAGAACAAACTCTCCACCCAGTTGCGTAAAGTCGCCTGCTTTCTCCCACACGGGCATACCGACTTTGAGAGCATTCTTGAAAACCATGGCAATACCACTCATCGGTCCATGGCGAACATAGCCGCCGCGCTTGCGTTGCGATATAGGTTCCATTGAACGCAACGTCATGCCCAGCGCTTTGTAAAGGCGGAGCGTCGGATCGGTGTAAAACGTGAATGGAGTGCGAAATATGTCTAAGTGCGCCACCAATCATTCGTCAATCCACTAGAACCTCCATTTTCAATGGGGAGACACATACGTCGGTAAGATTTGATCATGTTAAAAGAACCATTTCCAATAACGACCAAATTGACCTCGGCATTTTTGAGCATTCTCGGATCAACATTGTCTGACACCGAGAACATATAATCCTGACACAAGGGGCACCTTGACTTGGGTTAGTGTCTGGGATCGTTCGCACGTCGAAATGTACCTTACCAAAAGTGTCTGATGAAGACCACGATCGTCTTCTGGTCTCGAAAGAGATCGCCAAACTGTACCCGCAAACCGTTCTCAGCAACGACATCGCACGACGCGGCCTCTGCAAGTTGTCTAGAAGTTGGCAGCGCATATTCGTCGAACGATGGGGGTGAAGATGAAAGGTACTGCGCCGTCGACGGTCGTGAGGGCTCGTTCTTGTGCAGAGCACCGACGGCGGTGCCAAAGCTACGACCGTCGAAGGCGGTCTGAGCACGCTTGTGGGTGGGTGGCGCAGAAGAAGGTGCGGGGGAACATGACGATATGTGTGAAGAATGAGAGGGTGGGTAGGAGCTGCCAATGCTAGCCGAAAAGCCCAGTTCAGCATCTGTGAGTGGCTCATAGACGTAGCCAGTGCTCGAATCGCGAATAGGATTCGAGACGTCCATGGTATGCAGACGAGTGGCGATCTCAACCGGGAAGAGCGTCGTCGACTTGCGACGAGCGTGGAAGGTGTTCTCTTCTGAGACGTTTTTGGGCTTGGATGGGCGTTCGTTAGAGAGATGGGGAAATGATGTATAAGAAGCATTTGTCTGACTCAGGGCCAAGTTGTCAGTAGACTGTGTTAGGCTTAGGCGGCTCCCAATCTTCTTTGGGAGTAGCCGTGCAAACTTCTTTGCCTTACTCGGCGTCGTCGTCACATGGTCGTCGGCTGAAAAGGCAGCCATACGAAGGGGAGAGGACGGGGGGGGACAACTAGTATCGGAATGAACACGCGAGAAGAAGGAATGCACGCTCTCGCTGCTCCGCCCGATGGACGAAGTGGGGGAGATGGAAAGAGGTTCCGCGGTGAGCGCGGGAGTGGATGACAGCGCGTTGGCAAGGACATAAGATTGAAGCCTCGAATGTCCATATGGCGAATTTCTGGGAGGGATAGGGACCGTAAGACGTGCTTCTTTTCTCGACACAGCCGAGCGGGAGCGTCGACGCTGGATCGGGACGGGTCGTGGGTATTCGGGAGGGCCATCATTGCGGGAGTACCGTATAGGCTCCCGGCCAACGGTGGACGCGTCCAAGATATTAGAGGTGCTTCTAGCGGACGATGCCGTCACAAAACTACCCGATGGGGTGGGTGATTCAGATGGGACCGGGGGAGCATCATGGATATGATATGTCTGATATATGTCTGGTGGATATCTGCCGCCGGTGTAAGGGAGGGTTGGGAGGTGAGAGGTAGAGTCACCGCGAAAGGAGAGGGGGGCAGCAGTACTGCTCAAGGTGCTGGCCGTGCGACTTCGGAGGACGGCGAGCGGAGCGAAAGGATCGTCGGGATCTGGTGTCGGGTAGCGGGCATCCAGCTCCAGGCTGGGTGGAGGTTTTCGTCGAACCCGGGAGTAGCTAAAAGAGGTATCGTTAGTTGAGACAGACATCATTCGTACACACCCAAGGACGGGGGGGAAGGAACCCAGCAGGGAGGCAAAGGACAATCATGTACGGCACTTTAAGTAGGATTTCCAGCGTGGCTTCGGTGAGGTATTCCGCTACGAACCTTGTTCAACCAGATTCAATGCACGTTTTCCGCATTGCCCCAATTCCCGTCGGTTACCGCGCCTCTTTATCACCCAATTGCACAGTGATATCCACTGCCTCCAGGGCTTCTGGACCTGAGAGCCAGAGGTAACATGTATGGCCAGCTCATGCGCATCTCGCGCAGGGTTGGTGGTCAGGTTGCCAATCACACGACCGATCGAGTCTGTCTGCACCACAGGTTCACCAATGCTCGCATTCGGAATATCTACCCTCTATTACCTTGTTGATACCTTCTTCTTCTTTCTTATTCCCTCCTATATGGGCGGAGAATCGACGGACAACAGTTGGCATCGCCAAAATGAACGATTCCACGGCAACAGGGCGGCCAGTTATTAATCACACGAGAAACAGAACATTCTAATGGCAACGAGATCTCGAAGAGATGCCAGACGACAACCTTACTTTCCTTCCCAGATCCGTCTCACGGCCTCGAGTACTCAACACCTTCCAGGGACCGGTACTGTAGGCTTTACCATGAGCTGTAAAACACGCTCAGAATCAGTATTCCCGACACGTGTCAGAGAGAAAGCTTGCCTTGATGGTTTGGGCAGTTGTGAATATCGTGGCCGCTACCCCAAAGGTACACAACAAGATATCTGCAAACTTCTGCATCGGGGTCTTGGCCACCGCCTTGTAGTGCAACATCGCAGGATATACGAAACAAAGCGGAATACTGTAGATCGCTCATTCCCTGGTGTGTATGTCATGGTATCCGGACTTACCAAGCAAAACTACCAATTAACGCAACAAACTTGTCGAGATCTGCGGCACCCGCCCAGCTAATCACAGTGCAAACCATCACCAAACCGGCGCGGAAAAGGTTCTTCAGCCACTTTACACGCAGATCCTGCTTACCGCTCCTCACAAACAGTCCATTCTCAAGGATGCGCACAGCTGGGAAGAATTGAAGGGGAATAGACAAGAGAATCGCCGCAGAGTACAAAAATTGGACCTATGACACCCAGTTGGTCATGTCGTGAAATGTTTTCGAGGGCAACAAACTTACTGCCTGTGTGAATTTGCTCGTCGGGTCAAGGTTGACAAGGACAACAGCGTTCACTTTCGACCCAAAGGTCAAATACGCAAGAGCGCCAGCTCCGCCAAAAAGCACTGGTTTGAGCAGTAAGTGTCATATGGCTATAGACAGCGTGAGACAATGTTTACCGAGTGTTCCGATCATGACACCAGTTAATGCTTGGGGAAACTTGCGTGGTTCCCGCATGGCATCCGTAATTGGGATAACCTAAATGTTTCATCAATATTTGGGATAAACGGATGTATTCGCATGATATACCAAGCCAACCCCTTCAAACGAGAAAACGGCAGTACTTTTACAAACCTCATCAAAAACAGGAAATAAAAAAGCGTATGAAAAACTGGGACTCACCCGATGAACAGAGGAAAGTCTCGTGCATTGAACATCTGAACATGTGCTATACCCCGATGGCTGATGATGGACAATTCACTTCCGAATATGTAGATTAAACCGGCAAGGATGAAAGCGTCTGCAATGAGAGCAGTTGTACTGAGTTTCGCAAGATTCCTAACGAGGGACAGCGGAAGAAAGATGACAAGCTGAATGAGAATAAAGAATGGGACTGAGAGGTTGCTTGAGCATTTGGTGACTGCCAAAACAACTGACTGGAAAAGGGTCACAAAAGACAAATGTCATTTTACGGGAATAAACTAACCTGAAGGTTTTGCGCAACAAAGATGGTGTAGGCTGTGACAAATCCAATTTGAGAGATCGTGATGGAGAAGAGTATCGCATATCGCATCCACGGTCCGTACAATGTGCCACCGATGTCTAAAGATTTACGTGAATACCATGCTGACGTGGCGGATGCGAAGAACTCGCCTCCAAAGGAGCCTGAAACAACAAATTTCGCCTGGACCAGAAGCAGAAATGAATACAGAGAGATCAAAGCAACGAATGCAATAGTGATGGTGGAAAAAAGGAGCCCTCCGTTGGCGAATCTATTCAGTTAATGGGATCACTGAGAGAATTCTTGGGTTCACAGCAACTTACGCTTTACCAAGGAACAACACACCGGTGCCTATGAAAGATTTGAGTAGCTGAAAAAAAAAGGAGTCAAATATGTCTCGGAAGTTGCATACAATACCCACCATCAGTACAGCTTGGGGTACTGTTGCATCACCATGAGCGCTGACAGAGGCGGCTCGTCGTCTAGGTCGAGAGAGCGAGCGATCAGTTGACTTCAACAGTGGCTGAGTCTCGTTCGCAGTAGTTGCGCTTGGAGACTGGGCGAGTCGATCGGCAATTTCCTCATCCTCGGCTCTGTCTTCGTCTTCTTCGAGGTCTTCTCCAGCCTAGCACGGATGTAAGAAATGCCCCTTACAACCAAGTGATTCACTCACAAATTGGCCATATATGTAAAGGAAATCAATGAAATTGCTCGTGGGTCGTCTCTCCGTATTGCCTTGCTCGTTCGCCTGCAGGAGCACATAATTTCGCCTGAAGCCACCAGGTTCATGGATGTGTTCAAACGCAGGGTCGGGGGGTGCGACAGATCCGGCGAACGACGAGGCACGGGGACGGCCGGCTTGTCGTCTCTGGTCTTCATGCCATTTGTATATATCATGGCTCAATGACGACACGATGAATCCCGGCCGGAACTTGTAATTCGGGAGATAAACTCACGTAACATCAGCGCCCGGAGCATGGTATGGTATTGGGAATGGCTCTGAAATTTCTCGTGTGGCGCGTTGGAGAGAAGAAGGTTCTCCAATGGGATCGTCTAGGTAAGGGGCGTCTTGGTCAGAGCCGTCCAAATCCGTGCGACCAATGTGACGTTCTCCGTGGAAAAGGAGATGACGCCGAAGGACTCTAGCCTTGTCCTCGGCAGGGAGGTCGTCGAGGTCTACTACGGTACTATCGACGGCATTTATGGAG
>JBBPTY010001064.1:0-11528 GCA_038094335.1 Tylopilus aff. striatulus | reverse complement strand
GTCTCTCCTGCGCCATCGCCTTTCCGTCCCCGCAAGACCAGCGTACGTCCCTCCTCCCCCATCACCGCCCCCCCCCTCATCACCCCTTCCAGGCGCACACTACCGCTCCGACCACCACAGATACAACATCAAGCGCCGCGTCGCCGCTCTCCCCCCCGTATCCGCCGCCGTCTTCGCCCAGAAACTCGCAGAGCGCACAAAAGACGTCCCCGAACAGCCGCACACCACATGCGGTCCATGCGGGTATGCCGCCCCGCCCCTCTCCCCCGTCCCATACTCACCGTACCCCAGAAAGACATATGCAACAGAAAACGCATACAGATCCCATCTCAGCTCTAGGAAGCACAGAGAAATCCTGCTCAATGGCACAACCCGTCCCGCTCCCCCTGACCCCGTCCCCGCAGAGGAGCCCCAGATGTCCCCCACCTCATGTCTGTTCTGCACAGCCACATCACACACCCTCGATGACAATCTCACCCACATGTCCTCGGCGCACTCCTTTTTTATTCCCGACGCTGATTACCTCGTCGACATCACCGGTCTCATCGCCTACCTCGCAGAAAAGATCGCCATCGGCAACGTCTGCGTATACTGCAACGGCAAAGGGCGGGAGCTGCACACCCTGGAAGCCGTCCGCAAACACATGATCGACAAGGGCCACTGCAAGATCGCATATGATACCGAGGCCGACAAGCTCGAGATCTCCGACTTTTACGACTTTACATCATCTTATCCATCTGCGTCATCCACCACGCGGGAAAAGACCGTCGACCACGACGACGATGCATGGGAGGACGTCGATCAGGACGACGAGGAAGCTGTCGATCACGTCGTTGACCACTCGGGCGACGAGTCTGACGACCTTCTCCCGGGAAATCAGCTCGCCTACGGGGATACCGAATACGAGCTCGTGCTTCCCTCGGGTGCACGCATCGGTCACAGGAGCATGATGCGCTACTATGCGCAGTCTTTCCACGGCATACGCACACACCCTGAAGACCCAAACACCGGCGCAGCGCTCGTTCGGCGTCTCATTGCAGACAAGAATTCCGCCCTTGTGCCCCGCAAGGGTGGATTTGGTGCTTTCGGCTTGGGTAACCAGGTGGTGAAGGGTAGGAACAAGGGCGAAGCCCGCGAGGCAGGGCGGCACATACGAGAGTTTAGAGACCAACGTCGCCGAGAGGACTTCAAAACAAAGGTTGCATTCGTTCACAACAGCCAAAAGCACTTCCGCGACCCACTCCTACAAGTTTGTGTCTACTTTACTTTCTCTTTTCGTATTGACACTGATCATCCTCCAGTGAGGGTGTACTATATCAGTGTCGTTAACGTTGCATCGTACCCAAAAACGAGGTAGAAAATTCAAGACTACTTTTGTTTTCTATCGGTATCCACCGTTTTTAAAAATGATCATGCTAGAACAAATGTCTGGTGAACATGGACAACCGTATAAGGATATTATGGAGAATGAGCGACCCAGAGGTCGATCTTGTCAAATGATGGGTATAAATGTAGTGCAGCAAACAACGAGAACAGAATGCCAAAGAAGAAAAATATCAATACAAATACGAAGCAGGGACAACACCTTCTCGTCCAGTCTGGGGATTCCTTGCGTACCACCAACTAGGATCTCGTTAGCATGTGGACTGGAGTCTGGAAGGCACCACTTACGCATTATCTCCATCGTCTAGGACCTCAATTTCCATGCCTGCGGCTAGCGGAAGCTCGCCCTCGCCAGATCCATCAAAGGAATAGCGCGCATGAGCAGGTCGGCTGGTTTCTTCTTCCGCAGCCATGCTTCCAATCACTGCATCAGACGGTGTGGCAGCGCGCAGATAATTGCTTGCGTCGGGCCCAAACGGATCACCCTCACCCCCGCGAGCGGCCTCTTCTTTCTCAGCAGAGACGGTATTAAATGGACTGTGCGCCCCTAGAATCGTGCTTCTGGTGGCCGCGTTGATGTGCTCGAGCAACGACGATGGTCTGTGTTGAATCGAGTCCTCGTCGTCCTCGTCGTTTTCATACCGGGTAAGCTTGTCCTCTCTTCGGGACAAGAGAGTCCACAGTATACCAATGAGCACCAAGAGGAACACAACACCGGCAGCAATGGCGATGGATATGAGAATCACGATGCCAGTCGCCAGGAATACTGGTGGTCGTGTGAGCAGATTGTGCATTAACGACTGTCGAGTACTCACTTTGTTGACTGAAACTAAAGTTGGCAATAGAGTAGAAAAGGGAAGAAATGTATCCGATGGTGCCCTGAGCCGATATGGAAGTCATGTAGGGTATGAATGTCTGGCCATCGAATAGCACCAGGGAGGCTGCACCGAAGGTCGAGTCAGACAATGACCCGGAGATCATTAGCATCCTGTCTGGTTCTACAATACCATTCGAACTGTGTGTGTTTTGCAGAGGTACCATGAGCAGCTGAGAAATGTTCGCGCTGCCTGCGAGAGGCGAGCCTGAGTCGAGCTATCAACCCCGTGCAAATTGTGTTTGATACAGCGACGCACCAATGTTGTACCAGGAAGTGCCATCCCAAAAAATCATGTAGGAGGATGAACCGTCACTCGTGCTGAGAAACTGGTACGTTAATGACTCAGACCGGTTGGAATACCATGCTCACCGTCCTGCGGCGAAAATACTCGACGAATTACCATCGTTGACCTCTACAGCGGTGACGGGACCAGGGATCACCGTCGGGTCACCAATAGCGGTCCAGCTGTTATTGGGGAAACTATATTGTGCAACATTGGCAATGGTACCATTAGCCAATGTAATCGCCCCGGCCGCGATAAGGAGTTCTTGGTTATTCTAAACACTCTTTGAGAAAGTACTACGGAGGGAGGCAGGAGAAGACGTACACCGGCATACGAAACTGAAGAAATGTCACCTTGCACACCGGAGCCCAGTTGACTCCATTGGTTCAGGGTAGTGTCGAAAAGACAAATGGCTTGACACATGACAGTACCTGCCTGTGCGAATGAACCAGCGACGACGACGGTATGAGGCTTGTAGGATGTGGCAGTGATCGAGCGTACGACGACAGCAGAAGCGCCAGATTGTGGTTGTAATGGTTGAGCGATTGTGGTCAACCATTGTTGGCCAACTAGATCATAGATAGCAAAACCGTTTGCGTTCGCGGTGGTCAGGTTGAACTCTCCGCCGACATATAGATGTGCCTCCGTGTCCACATACAGGGCGCGAACCACTCCATGTATCTGATCACCTGAAAGTGCGGCGGCACTGGATGTTACTGGATCGTAGATAACAATGGCTTGAGAACTCGCAGACGACGACGACGACGACGGAGAGAAGGTAAAATTGCCACCAATGATGGCAACCTCGTGGGAAGAGGAGTTATTGGACCAAAACACCCCGGCCAAGACAGCGGGAGCTGGAGCTGGAGGGGGTGGGGGCAATGTCGCAGGGCTCGTAGACGCCTGCCTACCAAACAATACGGGGATCCTCATATGCGAGAGCCAGGTCGAACGTCTGTGATGGTGGTACCGCTTTTGCACGGTAGAAGTCAAAGCTTGTGCAGAAGTGCCAAGCTGAATTCCAAGAGGAGTAACAGTGGGGTTATCGTTACCACTGTTCGATAACATAACCATCCCGGTGGCCCCAAATTTCGCAAGGGTTTGTACATTTCCAGCAAGCAGTTGCGATAACTCTTGGCCATTTGAGGATGTCCCATTGCTGATGAAAGTAATGTTTCCTTTGATGAAACCACCGCTGTTGACCCAGGACGAGGTTGTGGTATCCCACGTCGCAAAACCATCCACGGCGGAACTGGACCCGACCGAAGTTCTCGCCTCGCTAAAGTTACCGGCGATTTGCACTTTAGTTCCTGTCAAAGCAATACTTGCCACGGTCCCGTTTACGCCGGCACCCAGCGTGCTCCACGAGTTTGTTTGCAAGTTGTACATAGCGACACCCGCCAATTTTCCTTGAGTTGATGGCGTTTGCGTGTCGGAGAAAGAGCCCCCAACGTATAGCTCGTCGCCGTACAGAACCAATGACTTGACTTCGCCATTGAGGCCACCATCGGAGAGGGAAAAGAGACTCCCTTGTTTGTAGGCGACGATGTTGGTGGTACCGCTAAGCGGGCCGGTGTTGAAAGTGAAGCTACCACCCAAGAAAATGGTCCCGGAGGAATGTTGTACAGCAGTCGAGATGATGGCGGAGCCAGTGTTTGCAGTGCCCAAGGCATTATAAAGGTCGATGCCAACAACATCCGCTGGTGTTTCGGTGGTGTTAGGTAGGATGCCAGTAGCGTCGACGGTAGTTTTCGAGTTCAACGGCCACTCGAAGAAACCAAACCCTCGATGTATTCCGGAAGTAGTGGAGCCATTGCCTGACAATGTGGAGGTGTTGGTAGATGTGAGGACTAGCTCGACATTTCCGGCTACAAGTTCATATTGTCCATCTTGACCTTGTCCTGTCGGTTCGGCAGCTAGTGACATAGTAACTGTGGTGACAAAGGAAGAGGAAGAAGGAACGATTGGACCACTATAGACAGGCACCGAGACGTCATTCTGGACCTGCTGTGACACATTGGTCACAAAGGGTTGAGATCCATCGCCGGGGAACACTGTGATTTGGACCGAGGTTCGAAGACCACAGTCCTGGAAGTCACCGCAGCCGGGTATGACGAGATTTACTATATACTCCCCAGATGCAGACACGTATGGCATCCAGGTAAGGGTGGGAGCTTGCGAGGGGGGTGTGTCAACAGAGACGGTAGAGACAAGAACGGTTTGGAGAGTGGCAGGAATGTCGGTGACGGCATTCTTGGGCGACCAGGTTCCGGTCATCGTAACGTTAGATGGGTTCGGAGCAAAGCAGGACTGAGTGTTCTGATTGCCGATGGCCGAAGCAAATGCACCTGACGACAAAAGCTGCAGGATGTGCAAACCAGGGGCAGCTCCTTTCCACCCTGAAAGAGTGATTTGCACGCCGGTTAAGGAGATGGGAGTCGTGAAAAGGAAGTCTTGATACGGAACAGATGCATCGGTTGACAATAGGCAGTTATTTGTGCAGGTTGTATTCCGACCCGTGGACGGGTCAACGAATGTCAGTGTCTGAACAGTATTGTCGGGGATGGATGTGACGCTGAGGAGATCATGTTAGTAAGCAATAATAAGAATGAAAGATTGCACACTACCTGAAAGTCGTCGTACCGTAACCACTCAAGAACGTGTTCCCTAGCCGTACACCATATGCACTCATGGCAGCAAATGTGCGGATAGTGATAAGAGCGGTGTTTCCTGCTGCGGCGAGCCACGTATTTCCAGGACCATCAGGTCCCGCGGGACAAAGAATTGCCTCGATATTGCTGAACTCGGGATTTGAGGAAGAGGGGGCGGCAACAACCTCTGCACCTTGGAGGGGTATCGGAACGAGCGATGACGAAAACGGGGATGCACCTTGGGAGTATGGGACGTTGGGGTTATTGTTACTGCTTATCGCACTGCCCCTGAATGAGGTCATGAATGCACCGGCGAAGAAAAGGCTGGTGTCGGAGACATTGGATGATATGGAAGTGACTTGACCCTCAAGGCCCTTGAACGGAGGCGCAGCCCATGAATTCGACCTGGTGTTCCAAACTGCGACAGAAGGAGCTGGTGAGGAGAAGTGACCGCCAACCCAAAGGTTGTTGTTGGATGAATCGCAATATACAGCGGTTACTGGGGCGTTTGGACCGCCAGAACCGAGAGCAGAGAATGTACCTGAAGACGGGTTGTAGGAAACCACATAGCTAGTGGAAATGTTGGCTAGAGAAAGAAAGGAACCAGCGATATAATAAATATCGTTCATAGCACACGCAGAGGAAATAGAGCCGCCAGAATTCGTATTAGCAATGAAAGTGAGGGCTCCCTGGGGTGTACGAGAGAGCAAGGACGACGCGGAAGGGTCGAAGGACGAGGGAGTGGGGTCGTCGAAAAGGTCCAAGCCTGCAAAGGCCCCAGAGAGGCCGACTTGGCCCATACGGTTAAAGTCCACGAGGGGGAGGGAGGCGGACGCGATGCGCGCGAGAAAGACGACGAGGAAGGCGGACCATGGACTGAGCGGCGGGGGCATGACGGAGGGTATCGAGAGAGGAACGCAACGAGGACCAGGTTTTGCAGGCAAACATTAAAGCACTTTCCCACGGACATCCGCCGTTCGATTTCTAACACTGTCTACATACAAGGAAAACTAGTCCGTCCGTGCTCCGACACTGCTCACGCTGGGATCAGAGCCAACAGCTTGCAGATGAGGAGACGCCTGCTCCAAGGACCTGGGACATCGAGTTACGAGCTGTGTCACGAACCCAAGAATAATCTTACTGAGGATATCTGTACCGGATTATCCCGGGTCGCGTTGCCCTCCCTTGCACAGTCATGTTGTCCGTAACTTGCTGCGATTGCAGCATGTGTTTCTCGTTCAGCTGGGCCCACGTCTCCGATGGCGTCGCGTAGTAGCCAATCCATCGCGTCAAGTATGCGTCGTTGTCCCGTGGAGGAGCCCACTTATAAAACGAGACGCCCAAAAGCGAGAGGATCAACGTGTTCCGCCAAAACGGCGTAGAGAAACCTCCTACGGAAATTGAGCATAGTTCCGGAAAGACATGCAGGCAGGCAGACCTTCCGGGATATAGTCAGCGTCCTCTCCGTGTTCCTCGTGTGTGTGATGTCCGCTCGATGCAAACCTGAGCTGGCCCATAGCCCGTCCAGGAGGGGGCTTTGGGAGTAATAGCCTGAGGACGCTGGTCCTGGTAAGATGCATGTTTTCGGAGAAGAAGGGCTTAGTTTAAAGTTCCCACACCCCCAAACTTGATGTCATCTCCATCTCCCTGTCACAATGCCCACCTCCCCGCGACGCTCTAAACGCCGTTTCTCCTTGACTTCCATCGGCTCCACTGCTTGGACTCCATCAGCCTCAAAAGCCACGTCGGCCACATGCAAGCGCGAGGAATCGGCCCCATCTCTCACTTATGCATCCCTTCCACCCACACCTATCCGCTCTTCTCCTACTTGCCCTCCATCACCATCTGAAAGAACCCTTCATTCAGATGCTGATGCTCAGATACATCAGCCGCTTTTCTCTCTGTGGGATTATCTACGGGAGGAGCTACTGGCCACCGACTTTGATTCCCATCAGGAACTCAAGTGGGAGCGGGTCAGCAACTTCCTGAGTATCCCCCTTGCCATAGAGAAAGTGAGTCGTTGGCACACTAAGAGTATCATCTCACAGAAAGTACCAGGTCATCGGCTTTGGCTTCTTGCTTTGTTTGGACTCTTTCCTCTATACATTCACGATCCAACCTATCCGGTTCGTTATTGCGGTTTCGCGTTTGCTATACAACGTCATCACTTGGTCCACGGCGAACTTGCCTTCTTCCCAGAAGGCCGATATCTTACGCAGCCTTTTAGTTGTTCTTTCTATAGCCCTTCTCATCCCCCTCGCGGACCCTAGCAAAATTTACCATTCGATTCGCGGTCAGGACACTATCAAGCTATATGTTATATTCAACTCCCTAGAAGTAAGTGACACCCATCCTTTGACCGACTTCGTTTGACAATCAAGTGTTACCCAGATTGCAGATAGGCTGTGTGCCTCTATTGGACAAGATATACTCGACTGTTTATTCTCGCGATCCACGTTGCAGGGGATGTCACCCAAAATGGCCTCCTCTTCTCACATGTTCCGCTCATTGATCTTCGTGTTAGCAACTCTCTATGTCGGTGAGTTGATCACACTCAAATTACTATGTAACTCAGCCATTCACACTTAGCTGCGCACACTCTGGTGATGCTCTACCAATTATTGGCTTTGAATGTTGCGGTCAATTCTTACGACCACGCCCTTCTTACTCTTCTGGTCTCTAATCAATTTGTCGAGATCAAGGGCTGCGTATTCAAGAAGTTTGAGAAGGACAATCTCTTCCAGATCACCTGTGCAGATATTGTGGAGCGTTTTACCTTATCTTTGATGCTTGTTGTCGTCGCGTTTCGCAACTTGATAGAGCTTAGTGGCTCCGAGTTCGATTTCACGGGAGGATTTGTGATGCCGAGGAGTTTCGGATGGTTTAAAGGCAATAATGTCCTCTGGACCATTTCATATGTAAGTACACCATTCTTGGGAGCAGAGTTGGGGCTCATTTCGATCAGCCCGTTGTGACCGTGCTCGTGTCAGAGATGGTGGTGGATTGGTTGAAGCATGCCTTCATTACAAAGTTCAATCATATCCGTCCATCTGTCTATGAGCGGTATATCGATGTATTGTGTCGTGACCTAGCAAGCGCAAGTACCATTGGCCGACGCGGTCCTCGCAAGGTTTGTGATTTCACCTTGCTCCTCCAGTGATATTCAAGACTTGCTATATAGCACACATACGTCGACCAATCGCCTCTCGTTGCACGACGCCTTGGTTTCGCTTCAGTCCCGCTTGCCGTTTTAGCCATCCTTATCAGCCTCCAATCATGGAATCTAATGTTTTCTTGTCACCTACGTGACCAACGGGGGATCCTTCCGCTTACAAAATGGATAGCAATGGCTATGTTGTTCTGGCTATGGTGCGTCTATGAGTTCAGTTGCTACGTGATCACATGAAGCTGATTCTGCATCCATGAGCTTTTTGGCTCTCAAGGTTCTCTTAGGTGTGAACCTGATTTCCTATGCCAACGGCCGCAGAGCCGAGATGGAAGCTCGAGCTGTGGCTGACCAAGTGAATGATTTTGGTCGTGATCCTATTGGAGAAAGCGTGCAAGAACGGGAATACAACAAGCAGTTGCAAAAGCTTGTTGACTACTGGCGTGATGATGCTGTATGTGTTAGTGACATTGGAGAGAGACAAGGACCTAATGGGGCAGATGGGGGTAAAAAAAAGCGTGTTGCATTGGAAGATCTTACTCGGTTTACAATGGTGAAGCGTATCTGGTGAAAGTTAATTGATTTCTTTGTGAGAATGAATGTCGTGACCTCTGCATTTGTGGCAGGACTGTTGGCAAAAGGCCTGAGGCACCAATTATTGAATCAAAAGGAATGGCTGAAAAGTGCCATTTTCTTTGCCTTTTCCTGGAAATGCTGAGTAGTGGTGCCTTTCAAGTTGGGTGCCAGCAGTTGTATTCACCTCCACACAGTAGCTCTTTCAATGTGTTAGTGATGCAGTGCACATGTCATATTTGTGCCAAACCTGAACTCCTGCCACTTTTTCAGACCCTGTCCCCTGATTGCCATCCCTGCCCTTTCTCAGGCACCTCCATATCTGACCTCCATGCTCACCCCTGGACTCCTCTAGTCCTTCTCAGGCACCTCTGGACCCACCTCTGAACCTCTGTCCCTTATTGTCATAACCAAAATATTATGGGGGGTAGAGGGATAGAGCAGGGTGTTAGAACTTTATCATTATCATCCTTACTTTATCAGCTTGCCATTTGCACTTTGCAGTCTTGCACATGACAACATTACATCAGCACATATATCAATCACCTCACACTTTCCTTCTATCTTTCCTCAGCATTCTCATCACATTGTGATGACCACTGAGGTATGACATTATTCTCTTAACAAACTTGTAACTCATAGCATAGTCCTAGCCTTGCATTGGCTAGGTAAATATACAGCGTTCTCATCACATTGTGACAACCACTGAGCCTGGTTATGAGCCCTTCATTATCATCCTTATGCTCTGTTGACCCCAGAGCAAGCATATATTCAGGTTCAAACTGAGCAGCATACCTTAGAACCATCCAGAGATCACTGATTGATCAGTATCAGCATCATCGGCCAAAATGGGCAAATACAACCATATACCAGAACTCAATGGTGCAGAAAACTATGAACAATGGCACTGACTAATGATCCTAACCCTCCAGGGGGAAGGGTTATGGAATCACTGCAGCAATGGCACTGACCCATTACAAGTCCTCAATTTCACTGCATATATGCCAAACCCAGCCAAACCCAGTGCCATGATGAATGAAGAAAGAGACAAAATGATAACCTGGGTGAAGGAGGACACACAAGCCAAATTGCTAATAAGCAGGAAGATCTTGCCAATTGTAGTGACCCTACTCAGTGAATCACTAACCATGAGACAACAATGGAACCTGCTGGCAATGTGCTTCACCAGAAAAGATCTTTTGTCATGATATGAACTGTGAGACAAGGTCTGCACAGAAAAATTGAAGGACACTGAGGATGCCATACAATACATTAGAGTATTTGAAGACACTCATTGCAGGTTCCTACAAATGGGATGGACATATACAGATGAGGAATTGATTTATGATCTCCTCAAAGGTCTCCCACAGGGAATTGAATGGCAGATCTTCAGAGAGTTTATGCACAACCAGATATTGTTGTCTACTTCTTCTCTAGCGATGATGACACCTGCTGCATTGACTTCAGCCACAGCCACCTCCCCTCCAGTAACGACATTTACATTTAGTGATGCCTCAAGATTGCTACAAGAAAGAGCCAATGTGATCATTGACAATTGACAACTGGATGGGCCCAGATCTGAATACTCCAACACAGCCATCTGTTTTTCAAAGACAAACCCTTCAAATGGAATATGTATTCATAAGGGCAACCCCAAAGGTATATGATGCACCAATGAAGCATATGTAGGAAAAACTCAGGCTGACATGCATGACAAGGAGCATTGCTACTGGCCTGGAGGGGGTATGGAAGGAAAAACTCCTTCTTGGATTTGCAATTGAACTGGAAAATCTGAAATGACTGCTGCAGCTGTCACCATGATGCCCACAGATACAACAACCCCTTCTGTTTCTGAGGAGACTACCAGCCATTACTGAGAGCTATCTTGTGTGAGCTATCTGTGTATGCTTAGCCACACCTCTTTGCCTTGATCCTGGACTCAGGAACCATCTCACACATTGTCAAAGACAGGGGGTACTTCATCAACTTTAAAAAGGAAGACCACCCCCTGATGAAAACAGCAAACCAAGGCATGCTAGTGATCTCTGAATGAGAAACATGCATTATGGAGATTACCTTGGGCAAAGATACCTATCATTTAACCCTGAGGGACTGTCTTCATGCCCCCAAAGCTTTGCTCAATTTACTTTCAGTTGGTCATATGCTGAAGTACAAATGGGGATGTGCCTTTGTCAGTTCTAACACTTCAGCACCTGTATGCAAATTATCTCACAAAGGGAGGCCATTGGAAGAAATCATGATGCACAATAACCTCTGTTACTTGCCTATAAGATTCCTACACCCAAATGAGCTCATGATGTACACTTCCCCAGATATTACTGCATTTGTTAAGGCACTGGTCACATGGAACATATGGCATGCCAGGCTAGGTCATCCAGGAGGAAATGTTGTGAAATGTCTTCACATCATTATAACAGGCATAGTAATTGATTGTCAGGAACCCTTGGAATATTGGGGCAGTAGCAATGGCACCTTTCCATTGAAATGAGGCACATATGGCATGCCATGCAGGGGCATCTGAAAAACTTGTCCTTGGTTGGCCATTGCTGGTTGGTATGGGTTTGGAAATGGATT
>JBBPTY010001063.1:0-11532 GCA_038094335.1 Tylopilus aff. striatulus | reverse complement strand
CTGAAAACTTCTTTAAAAGCAAGAAGAATACTATGGGGTCCAGTGCGCATTCCATTCCACTGCTTCCCAGTCCTGCTCATTTCTATGGTAGTACCCCTTATTGTGGTGTACACAAAACAAGACCTAGCTGTGGATGAGCGGATATCGAAACTGGCATCCTCTAATCCCAATCTGGATGAAGAAAGCCTCCGGAAACGTGCCGTTTCAGAAGTGGAGTCCACTGCGAAGGAATGCCAAGAGTCGATTAATCGACTCGCTCGGGAGCCTGTTCCATACGTGGTTATTTCCAGTGAGCAAATTTGGTTTTCGGTTGATACCAACACTTATGCTGTGGCAAACCTTGGCAGCCGAACCAAAGTACAGGCATACGTTCCAAAACATAGTTGAGCTCACCTACCGCCAGGTGGGGATACCCGACACACCTGAGGCACGCATCACATCGTTGGTTACGCTGATGGCACAGAGGGTCCTCCCCAATCTTAAGATCAAAGGCACTATCGAGTAAGGAGTTGCTTCGAGTATTCTTTTATCACATACTGACTTTTGTATAGTGTTGGGAAACAAGGTTCGGTCCGTTCGGTAGTTTAGCAACTGACCGTTGACTCTTGATAACAGAATACTGGAGAGCATTGATGGCCAGCCCACACTTTAAAGGATATACGATCTGGGACTGTCTTTCGGTAATTCATGCCGACATTGTTGCTGTCTGGAACTTCAACGATCCAGACTGTGTATGTGATACTACAATGGTCTCTCTGTATACACTGACAATACCCGCAGCGCTTACTCGAAACCAAGTTCCAGGAGCTGGTAGTGGACATGGTAGAGAAAATAGAGGCAGGTTCGCAAGTGAACCCAAACATATTTTTGTGAGTGCTCCAGTTTACTTGACAGTAGTTCTACACTGATTTCCCTTCAGTGCAATATGTGCCGGTCCGCTGGCAGTAGCCACTGCCTTCCTTGCAGCAGTAGCCAATCCTGCGGCACCTATTGTGCTGCCCCTCATTGCGAGTGCAGTTGCTGCTGTGTGGCTGTTCAAAGTCTATCAGAACGTGTACGTTGGCACCTCTCTGGTGGATATACTAAACTGATGGCCCTGAACGTATCAAGGCCGAGAGTCCAGCTGATATTTGTTGCCTACATCGTCCATCTCACCCACATCATGGAGGCACTCTTCATCTTCACCGCTCGCGACCACAACAAGCTCACCCGCCGTGTGATCAAGGCCGCATACATGGCCTACAACGACTCGGGTCTGTTGAACCAAGTCCACGCTACCATTCTGGTACACCACGATAACGGCGGTGGGGATACGCCACTGCAGCTGATCGAATGGCTGATCAAGCCCGAGCGGTACGGTGATTCGAGCTTCAAGGACTACTTTGCCAAAATCGATCAACTGGGCCTAACGACGTTCCGCTTTGACAAAGATGAGGAGTGGTGATCGGGCTCTTCCCGCGCTGAGAATCCACTGTACCGTAGCGAGTTGTTATACTCCCGTATTTGATCGTGTCTACTGAATGCCAGGGATGTCTGTCCAACTCAGCTAGAATGTTCGAGAGTGACCGTCATCAATGATTAGCTCGCTTTTCCGGGCCGGGCACGTGTTCATGCTAGCTCCACTCAGCATTACGCGCTGGATCTGACCACAACCTCACAGGATGCACGGAAATGAGCATAATGTGACGTGCTCAGAACCCCTCGAATCGGCACGCGTGGAAGAAAAAAGCCGATTAGAAGTGGAAGACTCGGACGAATCAGGGCATGGCCCACACCGTCTCAATGCCAACTCGTCAGAGTCAGTGTTACCTTTAGCAAGGATGGACATGGGGTCAGTGAACGCCAACCTGGATATGTTCAAATGGCTTTAGGCGCCCGTCAAGTTCCACCACTAGTCGAACTTGGCTAGTGCGTGCTGCGTGGCCAGTGTGGGGCTCTGCACGTTGGGTACGAAATTGAGGCTGTTGATGATGACTGACGGGCATGCGGTGTGCAGCGTGCCCATTGAATACAACCTCGTGGTGCAGACAATCATAGCGATGGGTCATGCGACTCGGCCACAGTGCGTGCTCCGTGGCCAGTGCGGAGCTCTGCACGCTCAAGTCACTGAATTGAAGCCGCTGCTGTTGATGACCCATGGGCATGCTGTGTACGACGTGTCCAATGTAACCTCGCAGTGCCGACAGTGATGACAAAGGGGGCAGCGGCGGGGTGTCGCACAGAATAAGATCTCGTCTTGTTAGAAAGTTGCAGTCGGCGAGAACGTAACTTGCTGGCGAGGCGCGACGGAGCGACAGCGGTTATCTGCGATAACGGACAAGGTGCAACAATACGACAAGTAACTACAAAGGTAAGGTACTGTATAGTTCTTATGTAAGCAGTATCGTAGCGACTCATGATTCTAATCCTACACGTCTGGTTCAGGGTCTCAAGCGCTCATAGAGCAGTGCAGTCGCTGGCATCAGGTGCTGGGCTCGGATTCAAGTCATTCTAACATGCATCCGTTCCAGTTTGAATGTGGCGCGCTCCGCTTCGGACCGTTCCTCAACCACGCCACCTGCCCATCACATCCGAGTCCCTCTACGCAACTGTCAACCCATGGACCAGGAGAAATACACAAAAGGCACTTGAGTGCATGTTCCTCTTGCTACAGATTGAGGACACTACAAATGGCGAATAAGTATGTTTCCTCTTTTCGACGGCCGGGTATCGCATCAGATCGCAGCTCAACATCCGCGTCAACTTTGAGAGTCAAAGTACGTTTCGTTTCGTTTAATTTCCTTTCGTACTTCCTGATCACGAGCACTAGACACCGTCAAAGTGAAGCTACGTGCATGTCCTCGGTGCTCGCAACGTATTGCTTGCCGTAAGTTCAACCGCGTGGCAAATTTGTGAGTGGCGTGCGCAATACAGCAGATTCTCTGCTCAAGCTTCTCGTACAGGCACGTTCGCACCATTTCCAGGGGGGAACAGCGGAGAGGAAGCTTGTGGAGGTACGCGATCATGTTCACCCGGCGACTGCTCGGTTGGTTCTGGTTGCGTCTCTTCATCCTGTTTCTCTCTCTACCTGCGGCAATCCGCAAGGGACAGCAGATCCGTGCAAGCAGCTTCAATACGTTGCGGAGTCTCAATGTGAAGCATGATGATACCAGCCAACCATACTCATACAACATGCCCGTCCGCTCAACCTCGCTCGATGTACACACAGGCCACTCCCATTTGCCAGCCCTCGAAGGCTCGACACGACCCGCTGGATCCGGGTATGATCCGAGTCTACTTCAAGCCGCGAGGCCGTGGTCGTTTCCTGAAAGCAACGTCCGGGTCTCTGCTCCTCTCTGCGTTACTCGCCCTCGGCGCTGGTGCCACGGCACTTGGTCTGTGCATGGCCTCTCTCAATCAAACCATTCTCACTAAGTTCAATCCGAATCACAATACCATCCCGACCATTGCACACACACCCACGCTCCTGTTCAACTTCACAGCTACGATATTTACAGCGCGTTCAGGATGTGACCGGTGGAGGTCCACAGGGACTTGCACGCGGGAATCAGTGCCAAGAACCGGGGTAACCTCGCGTTGAGCGAGCGGTTCCTCACTCGGTATGTCTTCCCGCCCTTTCGCCGCATGCATGTTCTATCATAACGCTTTATCTTGTGCTCGTAGGGCATACCAAGCTACCCCAGTCCTCCCGGTATCGGTGCTCGGTTCAGACACGTACCTCAAGCTGTCTAGCACTGCAGCAATCTTGGCTGAGGTAGCCCCCCAACGGCGGGCGATGCAGGTGCTGCAGAACGTATGAGAAAGAGGTGATCGTTTTACTGCTGTCTCGTTCGGATCATCACGGGATGACATCGACACCGACTGGTCGGTGTATACGCTTACGAACGAAGAACGTCTTTGCCGCATCGCCATTGCGTGCATACTTGCTGAGCTTTGTGCGGACTCGAAAAGAGGGGGTGAGGAGGAAGAAAGGTGATCGACATGGACGGTGGAGGAGGTGCTAGCACTCGCGTGCGTACGCTGCGGGCGGCCTCTGCCAGCGCGACAAACACACCAACGTGCTCGCAGAACTCGCGTTGCCATCTTAGATGCGCCACGTCGACCTTGGTTCACCGCTGGCCGTCCCTGAATCGGTATATGCGCGCAAAGGACAGATCGAGTGAGTCACTCTGTTTCGTTCACGGATGCCTACGTACGAATTCAGACAAGTTATGCTATGCCGCTGTATCTGCAGGCTATCTCACTGTTGCTCCCGTCCAACATCAACCTAGAGCATGTCGGCGTTGGAGATCGCTGCGGAGGTACGTCGGTATCTATTCACTTTGCAGCTCGACGGGTGACGGTGATCCACACTGGTACAACTCATAAACAACCTCTCCGAGCCGATCATGTGGCGACTACCGTCGGCTGAGACCAGACACCAGGCAAAGGCGTAGGCGCATGGGTAGTCCAACGGGTACAAGAAGCACCTCTGCCTCGTGGGGGGTGGTTTAGTTCTAGCCACGGGCAGACGACCGATGTCTGGGACGAGGTGCTCGGCATGGTGTTGCTCAACCTAGGTGTGCTGCGCGAGGTGAGTTTAACTTACTAGTCCATCGACCAGGCTGCACTTTTGATCGTGGTAGATGGACAAAGACGATTCAACCGCAGTTATTATGCTCGCAGAGCCTGAAGCAATGAGAAGGGGGTGGGATGAAGGAGGGGAGTGCTTCAAGCGGAGCAAGCATTGAGAAGGTCGGTCCAGCTCACGGAAACCCGGCATATTGCTTCGAACTGGTATGACCTGTTCATGAACAAAGCTAGCTATCTTACATTTCAAGAGCCATGGGTTACAATACACATGTGAAGTAGGTTCCACCTGTTTGGATTGTTCACGAAGATGAAAGAGGGGGGACAGTACATGACATTTTAGAACATGGTGCCCGCGACTAAGCCTGATGCCAACGAGTGTCATCAAGACCAAAATATACCTTCTGTAACGCTGACGGATCCTCATTTGCCGTGCCCTCCTGTACACGTCATTACCGTCGGTGCTTGGAGATGCCAGAAGGGCCGCACCACGTTCCGTTGCAACGTTGGAAGTCGATGACCTCGAGACTCGGACAACCATCAGTCCGAGTCCGTCACGACTCAGGTGCCAGTGGCCACGCGGTTGAACTCGGATCCACTGGAGGATAGTCAATGACGCAATGTGGCCCTTCTCGTGCGGCCAGCCAGCTCTCGGAGCTTCTGAAGTAACTTCAGGCTCAGGTTCCTCTGTAGCCTCCGAGTTGTTGACCAGTATCATCGCCGAGTCCTTCCAATCCCTTTACACCTCGAATAGTCAACAATCTCGCAGAGTCGCTTGTGAAATTGCCTGCAGGATTCATCAACGGCAAAAAGGTAGATTCTCGGTCTAACCTACTCACGTTCTAACATAAAGACAAAAAATACTTTGAAGTTGACAGCCTAGAGGCCGTAACCAGAAATTCTGTACCACGCTCGCAAACCCACAATTGTCTAGACAATGCCCGACGAATACAGAGATTCGCATCGTCTTGTTAGCCGCAATACTACCGATTCACATGGGGCAACTGCTATGCACAGCTCTGGCTCAGCAACTCGGAGACATTAACTGCTGATATGCTGCTGATTTTGAGGTGTGTTTCAAATTCCGCTGGTTATCTCTCTTCATCACTTTCTTAATCTTTACTTCTGTGATCAAGTTGGACGAACCAGGGGTCGAACTGTACCAGAACACCAAGTACACATGTTCCCTGCCCTATCGTACCCCAGATCGTAGCACGGCTTCTTATTCATCTAGGCATACGATGAAGCCCTGATGCTGTCGGAGAAATCGGCAATCATCTCCGGCGCACTGATACAGCGCTCGTAAAGGTGATTATCAATCCGGGTTTCATCCTAGATGTTTCACGAACCGAGACCCTCTTCAAGTTCCTCAGTGAGTGCCATCCGTTAGAAGGTATGTTGTTTTCCCTACGTCCGCTTTTGGCACGACTGACAGGTTAGACTATCCGCGTAGATTCATGCGGTTTATCGACCTCGTTGTTAGGTACCTATCTCTGGAAGCATGGGTATGCCAGGCGCCACCTCTTGTGCTACGTGAATGCGTTTTTTGACTGATGGTTGCGGACTATGGTCCAGACCCAGGAGGCTATGGCAACACACATGCATTTCGCACACGAAAATATCACCCACGATTATATCCCATGCCTTATACATAGTCTCGAATGTTGCGACCACTCAGGGACCTCCACTTACCAGCGGCCGACATCCGATGAACTACCACCAGGCGAGATGGGACTTTTGTCCTCGCATCCTGCGTCAAAATCAGCGAGCCGTTCCGGAAGTGGTGCATGCCGGAACTCGTTGCGAGTAGTGGTATCGCGAGACAGAAATTACGCTCCCCCTAGAGCTTGCATTCAAAGGGGATTGTTGGGATGTCGAATCATGATCACAGAGCTAATTGTGGGTCGTATTATATGACGGTCTTGTAGGTATGCAGATATACAAGCTTGCTCCTTCTCATTTACTACCGTGCCTCGTCGCTGTTATCGGAAAGTAATGTGCGCTGTTCCCGTGAACGTGCACCAAGCACATGCTCAGACACTCGCACGCTTCGAAACACCGCTGACGACACGGAAATATGATCACTCAGGCTCACTGGTAATAAGAGCATGGGATGCGAATAAAGCCCGCCCACACTGTTATTCTGAGGGTTCAATGGGGGTTCTATGTGTCCTGAAGCCACGCGCCTACCTTGTCCCATATGACTTGACGTCGTGGTTTCTTCGGGAGTGCGAAATGGCCACATGCACGTGGTTGGCGGACGGAAAATGAACGCTCGAGGAAGCGACGCACTGATTCTGTATTCCCGATCGGCAACCCGATAGAAAGGGAGGGTTTCAGGGATAGGATGACAAACGACTTTGGGCCCCGTCTCGGCTGGAACCTGCATTGCGTCCAGAGGCAATGATAAGCCGGGAAGCTGGGGCAACATTGGGCGAGCGATACGATCCCCTAGAGGGTGACGAATGCGGCTGTTCGTCAAGGATATTCAGGTCCATGTATTCGTTCTGTGCTCTGCAGATATAGGGCTCCGAGTAGGGCCAGCTGCGAGCGAGCGACGCCGAGAGGGACTCAGACGCGACTCGGACGCTGACGGGCTGGGGACGTCCTCGAACATGGCGCATGTTTCGAGGTAATCGGTAATGATAGCTCACCACCCAGTTTGGATGTATAATAGACGTAGCCTATATTGAATAACCCAGGGTTGTCGCTGGCAGGAGAAGACGCAACAGTATCTCTCTTGGAAAGAGTTCTGAGGACAGGCGGATGGCTTGAGGAGTCCTGGCTCGCTCATGTCAAGCAAAGAACGCGGGTATCTTGGGAGTAGATGTCAAGATTGGAATCAAGAAACTGGAGCTCGTTGGACCCGGAGATAGGCGTACTGGTATTTCTTGCCTGATGATAGAACACCGACGCCACCCGGCGCCAATAGGCGGATCTCAACCGCAGGCCAATGTTTTCCGATTGCGTCACTGTAGCATGTCCGACACCCTGCGAGACTCAACATTCAAATCACTACTGCCTTGAGCTTGGCATTTTTTTGGCTGGAATGTCATCCGCCTTCCACCAATCCCCAGCCAACATCACCCCCCACGACCAAGTCAATACTAAAAGATTGCCCACGGTAAGCACGACGCCAGGATACTGTCGCTTCAGCTCAACTAATATCCCTACCCAAGGTCCCGTGCCTTTGTCATAGGCGAAGCAAGGTACAATCAGGCATCACCATCACACGCCGAACTCCCTGTAGAGTGGAGTGGGGAAGTCAAGTCTTGTCGATATCGCCTTTGGTATCGAGAAAACGGGTGAAGTACTGAACGGCTTGCCGTCAGCGCCTATTCTAATGAATTACCCTAGAACGCCTCCGATCCTGCTCGAGGATATGCAGACATTCAAGTGGGGCTGCAGTCATTAGTCAATGATCAACTTGTTCTCCATGATTCCGTTGCATTTGAGCCAGGAGAAAAAGACAACCACGATATTGTCAACAATTTCATAAGAAGCAAGCAGACCGGCGATCTCTAGGATCGGCTGCCCGCAGTTTAGTGAGCTATCACGCTTGTGTATTGTCCATCTTTAACCATGTTCCGCGAGGTTTTGTGTTCCAACACTTCGAGCAGGTGCATGGCTACTCAAGGTAGCTGCTGAAAACTCCTTAAAATGCAAGGATACTACGGAGTCCGGTACGTATTCCATTCTGTTGTGCCAGTCCTGCTCATTTTTACTGTAGTACCCCTTATCGTATTGTACACGAAACAGGACCTAGCTGTGGACAACCGGATGGAAAAACTTGCACTGTTTAATCCCAATTTCGATAGGGAAAGCCTCCTGGATCGTGCCATTTCAGAAGTGTTGTCCACGAAAGCATACCAAGAATCGATTGATTGATTGGCTAGGATACCTGTTCCTTATTTCCAGTGAGCAAACTGGGGTTTCAGTTGACATCGGCTCTTATGCTGTGGCAAATCTTAACAGTCGATCCGAAGTATAAGCATACACTTCAAAATCACCTACCGTCAGGTGAGGATACCCGAAACACCCGACACACATTACGTCGTTGGTCACGCTGGTGGCATAGAGGGTTCTCCCTAATTGGTTGCCTGAGTCAGCTGAAGCACAAGACACCCCAGGCTTCAGTCTCTGCGTGAGAAGCAAGGAGGTTCTGCTAGTGGGCTGCTCGTGGTTCGTCATCCATTGTTGTCCTAGATATTCTCCTGTTGTTATGCATTATTCTCATTTGTACAGAACCTACGTGATGCTGTCCCACCTGTCTGAGGCTGAATATAGATGTATCGTGCTTGTCCTTTGGTCTATGGGACACGGACAGTACCCCACGACGAACCGTGGGTCTCACTGCCCTTGTCTTGTTGGCGAATGCGCATGCACTATACTCACGCCTGGTCAGTGAACATAGATTGGAAGCACTTAGGGCACGCATTTGAATAAAGACCAGGATGGCGAGCCTTGGCTAATCCCATCGCCTCGTTCATATGTTACGCGTGTTCATTTATGCGGGATCACACTCATTTCTGCGATGCTGGCAGTGCGGATAGATCCTGCGCTGCCATGGTCGTCGCGCTTTATGTTGAGATTGTGGTTATGCTGTTGTCATGGGGATTTCACAGGCGTGAGGTACGAAGGATTTCTTGAAGGATGGCAAGTCTGACGCCCCTCCAGGTGTGAGTGTATGTCTGCCAGTAAACCGCACGTATTCCATTGGCAAGAATGATGGCTTGACATTGAAGAAACATACAACCGTGACGGGAACTACAGTCAAGAGTAAGTAGGTAGCCAGAATTGAATAACAAGCTCTCGATAGATGATATACATGGCTGGCAGCAAGTATAGATAGCAACGTATAGGCATGGACTTGATATGAGAAAAACATGGGCGATCCCAGTGCTTCACCTTAACGACCAGCTCTGCGACGACGACGGAGACGGATTGATCCGTCAGAGGCAGACTGTACAGAACGTGCATGGGCCTCATGACGAAGGTACAGCCTTAAGGTGGAGGCTTACCTTCGCTAGATTGCGATGCACTCCCGAGGACTCGGGTTGCGTTGCGACAGGAGCAACGGGTACCGGTGGTGGAGCGCCTTCGGACATTTGGCTAGAAGGCCCCAGGTCGGTAGGGGCCGCAGGGGCTGCCCTGGGGTTAGTCTTGGGAGGCAGATTCAGCACTTCTTCCCTGTCCTGTGCATAATGATATCAACGTGTTGCGAGGCAGATCGAAGCATGAAAAAAGACCAGGTTTCACGACGGTTCGATGAACGAACGGGTGGGACATCTATCTACGTGACGAGACAAGGCGAGTCTACTCACTTTTAGCCTTCGCACAGCAACGAACGTCAAGGGTTGCTCGTTTGAGGGCACCACCATGGGGCATGGTGTGCTCATCGAAGAGGGTTGCACTGGTGGTGTTGACTGGGTTGTCTGATTGCGAGCACTGCGCCGCAACGCCATTTTGAATGAGCCCTCAGGACCTAGGCGGCGTCGTTTTCGTTGGGACAATTTGGACTGCGTCAGTTGTGTTGGGTCGTGTGATGTTGCGCTAAGCCCAGGAGGGCCATCGTTCAGCGGGGCTGGTGACTCTGGGGCCTGCAGGATAATTCAGCATATGGAAGCAAAGAGCTAGTTACTACACACCTCCCAGTCGAAGATGGAACCAGATGTTATTTGCGGCAGCACGGTCTATTTGCACCATTAGAGCAGGGTGCCACAGGGTGCGACATGATGTGTACCTCCAGCAATGCATATCCATCCACATCTTGATTAGAGGGCCCTGGTTCAGTAGGGGCTGCAGGGGCTGCCTTGGGGTTGGTCTTGGAAATGGGTTTGGGTGAATTCAGCACAGCTTCCTTGTTCTGTAGTAAATACAGAGGGTTGTTTGTTTGAGGGTACCACCCTGATCTTTGGCATGCTCACCAAAGAAGGCTGCTCTGGTGGTGTTGGCTGGATTGTCTAATTGCAACAGAAATGAGTATAAGTATATCACTGTTTGGCACCTAAGAAATCCAAGCTGACATGAACATAATCTGGGTACCATGTAATGAGATATCAAATTGAAATTAGTATAATGTGAAAAGTCGCAACTTTTGAACATACCCAGTGGGTGTTGAAGAATAATGTGAGCAATATGATGGCACATTGTAGATATGTCTTCTGCATGTGCTTGAACAGCATGGTCAATAGCTGAAAATATGACAGGTTGATTTGGTGATTGGGCAAATTTTTGAATGGAGATGGCGAATAGATCTCCAGCATCTCTCTTGTCCCAAGAATAGAAGGAATGAACCAAAACTGATAAAGTAGCTAAAATAGAAAATAAGTAGATGGATTTAACAAGATAAGAGTTAGTTATATACTAGCTGCCACAAAACAAGCTTGGTTGTGATTTGACCCATAGCACTTTAAATAATATAAGAAAAACTAAAGGGATGTACAGTATGACAAACCATGGATTTCAATGTATTTTGAATGGTGGTAGCCTTGAAGTCAAGCCACTATAAATGGATGAAAATGTTAATTTATGTAAGCAATGAAAGAGAACTAAAATAAGTACATTCTAAAATAAATCAGTTAAAAACATTGAACTCAAAAAAAAAAGAACTGACTAACTGTGATAAACAATCAAATAAATAAATAAAGCTGATGAGATGGACATAACCACTTACATACTATGAGAACAACCAGCAGTGACATAAGAGTGAGCATGGATGAAAGAACACAAACACCACAGACACAGCCACTTACCCACTGTCAGAACACCAGCAATGACATAGGAGTGAGCATGGATGAGAGAACACAAACACCACAGACACAGCCACTTACATCCTGTCAGAACACCAGCAATGACATAGGAGTGAGCATGGATGAGAGAACACAAACACCACAGACACAGCCACTTACAGGCTGTCAGAACACCAGCAATGACATAGGAGTGAGCATGGATGAGAGAACA
>JBBPTY010001062.1:0-11535 GCA_038094335.1 Tylopilus aff. striatulus | reverse complement strand
CCACACTTCATAACCCTAACCCTATACTAGAGTAGGTTGTTGCTCCCTTCTATATGAGAGTGTATTCCTATCAAAGGAACCTATGATGATCTTTATAGATTCTTCATACATATTCCAGTACATTCTAATGAAAGGGACCGGACTTCTATAGGTGTATGATGTAAGCCTTAGAGGCTGTAGTCCTTTGTAGTTCTCTTAGTCATGTGACAGTGAGAGTCTTCCAATGATTTGCTCCTAGATGCTAAGTCTAATAGAGGCTTTGAATGTTGGATCCTTGATCCTAATCAGGTGACTTTGTCACATGATACTTCAAAGGGTACTCTTGGTCATATCTTAACCAATGGAGTCTTCTGTATGTACATGTGTTCTTGCATGCTAGTCATGTGTCCATGTGACTATCTTTAAAGGGTTGCTTCTAGTCATATCTTGGCTAATAGAGGCTTCTAGTGACTACCTCAATACAAGAGGACTTGTGTCAGTGCCTTAGTTTGATAAGAACTTATACTTCAAAGTAAACCTGGATGATAGAGGTTGCCTCAATCAAGAGGGCTTGGTGTGCTTCAGATATAGTCATTTACTGGTACTTGAAACACCAAAATTGTGAAGTGTGTGAGAAGCACAACTCTGTGCTTTGTCTACATCAGCTTAGTAGATCTTGTCATGGTACACCTCTACTCATAATTGATAGGACTTGGTGGAGAATTTATAGAAGGAACATACTGTAAACTGGCCTACATGTTTTTGCCTGTTATCACGACACCCTGACACTTGAAACACTACTAATATGATATATCTTGTCAGCTGAATAAGCAAAAGTAATCTATGCAATGTTATCTTGACATTATCAAATGTTTATCAATCAGCATAAATTAATCAACTGTCACTGCTCTCACCACTGTCAGACTCCATTTCATACTGAAACCAACAAAGACTTTATCAGAGTCTAAGGGTTTAGCCCACTAGCTTGTTGCTTGTGGTAGTACTTAGAGTGGATGTGTTAACTGGAGAAGAGAACTTTACTAGAGGACGTCCAGTAGAGCCCTGGGATTATATACTACCCTACTGTTTGTACATGTTGTGGTTCTAATATAAACAAATAAGGGGATATGAAAGTGGAGCCATAGTATTGTAAATTGTCATTGGTCGATAAGAAAGCTGTGTGCGCAGCAAGTGCAGCCTTGATGAGCATGAGTCATAGTGAGTCAGAATGAGTCATCTGACGTCATAGTCTAGATGAGTCCATATGATGTCATAGTCTAGACTTGCTTAGTCAGCATAGATTGTTCTAGATAAAGATTAGTCATAAGGTTCCATTGCACAGCATGGAAGTGAATGAAAACGGAAAAGAAACTGTGCATGGTTTTCATAAAGTCCTTTATTGTTGTGAGCACAACACATACCTTCCTTGCCAGCATTCTCATTCCCACTATCTCTGGCTGCAAAGTTGCAATCACTGCATCATCACCATTGTGTGATGTTGGTGCTGAGTGGGTGTGTGGTTGTCAAGCCCAGTTTCTCTGGGTGAATCTCAGGGGTCAGAAGGTTCTGGGGACTGGAATGGCCTGGAAAGTATCGGAGGGTAAGAGTAAAGGGGTGAGGATCTTTGGTGCAAGACTTGTGTGTCGCACCCTTGTGCATGCTGTCCTCGAGGTCAGAAGATCAGAATAGAGCTAAAGCTCAGAGGATTCGATGGAGGGACTTATTTAATATTCGAACTGAGGAGTACAGTAGATACAGGGGTCTTTATATACTGGAATCTGAAACAACTAACAAGTGAGAATGTAGGGGTAGAAACTGCACATGTCAAGTATAGAATGCAACATACCATCAGAACTGGAAAACCATCGGAAGCTGTGCACTATGTGGGACAGGCTGTCTGGAGTGGTGATCTAAGTGGGAACAGCATGTCAGGTGAAGAATGTACAAGGTATGTGAGTAAGTCAAACATCAGGGGCAAGTATTAGAATACAAGGAGAACCAAACAGAAATAGATTGTGGGAAGTCCAAGGGTCAGGGGTTCTTAGTAAGCAATATGTCACCAGAAACCCCAGTGGAAATACTACTGGAACGTCCAGAAGTACTTAGTGCTATTTTTGGGATATGACAGTGGTCAACAAAGAAGCTACAACTCCACTCAGCTAACAATTTCCTTATGTGACATATCATACCTGCTGATAGTAGGCCTTTGGACCTGCTCGCCCAGCATCATACTGGCACAACAACAAAATTTTGATAAGCCCTTCAAGTAATTCTATCATTTTATATAGATCTTCAGCCATCTATTCCTCATTTTTTGTGAAGTCAGCTGGCCATCCTTGAGCAGTATTCTGTAGTTTACTCTAAATTTTGACAAAAAACATATATCATTTCACTCCTCAGTGGAATAAACATGTCAAACATTACTGTAGAATGGTGACATAGTATGGTATAGTCATTCTAATCAAGTTACTGCATGGATAGAGGCCAAATTTTGCATGTTAAAATTGTTTGTTTCAAGTGCCAGTGGTGTTTCAAGTGCTGGTGGATGACTGTACAATCCAGAGGGTGTTAATCATGAAAGGGAGATAGTTATTGCTTCAGAGGCATAATAGCAGGCATGAGAGCAAGAGAACTAAACTGAAGAACATCCAGCTTAGCCCTGGGGTTTATATACTATTCTACTGTTTGTACATGTTGTGGTTCATAGTTATGTAATAATAGATATAAGAGGAAATATGAAAGTGGAGCCATAATGTATCCAATATCTAATTGAATGATAAGTAATGTAATGAATATATGAAATAAAATGAGTTATAATGTGTCAATGGACAGCCTTGTACTGCCATAACCTAGTCATAGATACTTGTATCAACTGTTATTGGTTGATAAAGATGGATAGCATGCATCTTGCATGTGTTCTTTATATAGGCTGTATAGCATATTGCTTCTGCATGTACAACATGTGGTCAACACATGTTAGCCTATGCACCATGTATTTTGTGCATGTTGGTGCCTTGTTTGGATCCTAATGATGCCATCATGTTGTCATAGGTCTGAACCTGTTTTGTAATAGATAGAATAAAGGTTAGTCATAAAGGGTCTAGATCCATGCACAGCATGGATGTGAATGAAAATGGAAAAGAAACTGTGCATAGATTGAATACATTTAGTTAGATAATGTTGCATTGCAACATTCATCAGGAGTTTGTCCCCCACCATCCTTGTACCTTCTAGGTATTCCTTTTCACCAAAGAAGATATTTCAGCCAACCCCTTGCAAACCCCTTATGAACTTTGTACCCCCATCCATCTATCTCTGATCTGACATCCAACACTTCTCCAGCACCTATGTCTGCTGTGAAGAGTTGTATGGGATCTTGACAGTGATTGGTGATAATATAATGCTAGGACCCAAAAAGAGTACACAACATTTGAGAAATTTCACCAAAACATTTAGCACATTAAAAATGTCATGGGAAAAACTTTGGAGGAGTGTTTTTAACATGCTTTTCACTTTCTAAGTCCAACCCTGGCTTCAATTTTGCCCAGAGAACTCATATTCTTATGTTATAGATTTGGTTGACTTTGCCTGTTTGCAACTGTACTTTGTGGTGCTGTATTTCATATATATTAGTTATCCTGTCCCTACCATGTATGGTCAAGTGTAGCTTATATTTGTTTGTTTGTAGTCACAGACTCAACACTCCCCCTCAAGCCTAGTGGAGGCCAAGAGCTTGAGTGAAGTTTTGGTGTTTGGCTCTGTCAAGGGCCTTAGTAAAAATATCTGTGACCATATTGTCAGTATAGCAATTGCAGATTGCTATTGCCCCATTTTGAACATATTGGTGCACCCTGAGATGTTTTAGCCTAAAATGGCTTGACCATGTATGAAACTTCATATCTGTCATGATCATAATAGTCAATCTATTATAGTGGCTCAAAACACTATCTGAATGTTTACAGGTTTTTTACTAAAAATAGTATTCTGTGATGACAATTAATTTTAAGTCTATATTATGAGTGCATGAGAGAAAGTACATACCCTTGGCTTTCTAATGATCCATGAATTGGATTCATTTGGACAGTTTTTTTGACTTTGCAAAAATATGAAGTCTAGTACTTGGTATGACCTCCTTTGGCCTTGATAACTGCTTCAATCCTTTTAGGCATACTTTCTATCCATGTTTAACACTGTTCCATAAAAATCCTTTCCCATCCCTCTACCAATCTATTCCATAGTTGATGAACTCCTATAGGTACACTTTCATAACTTGAAAGACTTCTTTTAAGATGGTTTCAAGTGTGTTCAATAGGATTGAGGTCTGGGGACTGTGCAGGCCAATTAAGAAGCCTGATTCCCTGCTCTGCAAACCATTTCTGAGCCTTCTTGGAAATATGCTTGGAGTTATTATTCTATTGAAAATAATATCACCTGCTGAAATACCTAATTCTTCCATGCTTTATAGCAATCCTTCCTCCAAGATTGCCATATATTGGTTAGCATCCATTATTCCCTTTACCTCACTCAAAACTCCCACCCCCTTCCACCCTATGTAGTCTCAAACTATCAGTGAACCCCCTTCAAATTTTACTATACCTTTGACTTCACTAGTAGTGAATCCCTCTTCTTGCCTTTTTCACACATACTTTTTCCCATCTGACCCAATACTATTGATTTTGGTCTTATTTGACCATATAACCCTCTTTCAATCCTCAACTGTCCAATGTTGGTACTTGTAGGCAAAGGCATGTCTTCTGTTCTGGTGATTTTAAGTAAGTGAAGGCTTTTTCTTTTTTACCATAGCCTTTGGTGAAGCTTCCTTGAGGGCATTCCTCACTATCTAGGGGCAGATAGAATTATCAATTATGGTATTGATACATTGAGTGGCCTAAACTGCATCTTTGGCCTTTCCAGTAATGATCTTTTTAAATAATAGCTCTTTTGTTGGTAGGAGTAAGTTTGAAAGGACAACCACCAAGAAGCCTAGTTGTTTCTGGCTAAAGTTCTTGAATGATCTGGGACATTGTAGACTTTCCTAGGCAAGTTTGGGAAGCAATCTTCCTAGAGGAAAGACCAAGAGAGAAGAGAAAGATAATATTGTTCTTTTAAGAGGAAGAAAGTTTCATAATGGTGGTGGGAAAATTAATATGCAATGATGGGTTTATATATGGTGTCAGATGCTCAGTTACATAATGAGGACATAATAGAACCCTTATACAGTGTATGTAATTGCATTACAGCATGATAGAATCCAATATACATAATCAAAAACAAAAGTCAAAAAACTGTCCAAATGAGTCATTGTTTTGGATTGGCTGCCATTCCATCAGATCGTAACCAAATCCTTCGATTCATGGATCATTAAAAAGCCAAGGGTATGTACTTTCTTTCATACACTCATAATATAGACTTAAAATTAATTGTTGTCACAGGATACTATTTTTAGTAAAAAATCTGTAAACATTCAGACAGTTTTTTGAGTGTCAAATCTCATCCCCAGTGGAAGGAGAAGTGGTTCATGGGGGTGGGAGATTCCAAAGGGGAACAATGGTGTTGTAGAGGGGGTACCTAAGAGTACAAGGGGTTGGGGGATGAACTCCTGAGGGACTTCCAAGGAATTGATAGAAGTCCTGTTGATGAGGAGCAAAGTCCAGGGTTTTTTATAGGAGTTCATAGGGGATTGCTCCTTAGGAGGTCCCAGGCAGGATGGAGATGCCATGGGACTTGTGGAGGTCTAGGGGTAGGGTCAGAACTTGGGGAAACTGAAGATTTTCTCTTTTGGTCTCTAAAAGGCTTGAAGTACAAGGAGGGTTGGCTAATGCACTGTAGAACAACAAAAATGTATCTTGTAGCAGAACTTCAAGGGAGTGCCTTAGTGCAAGTGAATAAGAGAAAGAGAAGAAGAAACGAGTGATCATCCCAAAGGTTTCCAGCTAAGTTGATTCTGTAATGGTAGTCTTAACAAGGGAGGGCTGACCAAACCCAAGTGAAAAGAAAAATAAGTCCAGGCAACTCCAAGTGCAACTGCACAGAAATAGGGGCTGCTGAGCTGGATGAAGTACCAGCTGGGCACCAGAAGAGAAAAGAAAGATGATAGAATGAAAGACCTACAGTGGTCACTTACTCTGAGCTTTCCCAGACACTCACTGATAGTCTCTTCTAAGTGGGAAAAGCTCCTTATTAGGTACTATGTACATGACTTTATAGTCTGGGTATACCCAAGACTGTACAAGAGGGACTAAAAAAAAGTGCTGCTGCCTGGTCTAATGGCCAGGGTCAGCTGTATAGGTAGGAAAGTAATACTAACACTACATAATGTGGGTAGCAGTGTGGTCTGAAATCCAACAGATCCATCTGAGCAACACCACACACACAGCCACACAGTCACTGCTGCTGGGTCTTGGATGATCCTACTTGGATGGTCTAAAAATGCTCAGACAGGGGCTAGACTTGCCTGTGTGAGCCTACTAATGTGAAAGAGAGTGAATATCAACTGAAACTTACTCCAAGTGGACTAAAAATGACTGGGCCATACTTGGCCAGTGATACTTGACCAATGTGACTTGCTTGAGTGGGACACTTTTGACTTGGGGCATTGCTGGGCTCAACCAGGGACCTGTGAATGAAAAACTGGGAACCAGGGGTTTGTAACTGTAGAGAGCTCCTTGCTCCTACAGCACTCAAGAGAGCTTCCCAAGCCCACAGGTTCCTCAGTTGGTGGCTGCTGCCTTCTCCAGCTTTTTTTTGAAGAATCAGGTGGCAGAGGGGTTTTTGATGTGGATGCCTTTGCCCACACCATTGTTGGTGGTTTCTGGTGCTTGCCAGCAAGCAGGGGTGAGGTGGAATGAGTGGTGGAAACTGGCCAACCTGTTTCATTCATTGCATCCATCTATTTATTTGTCAAATACCACTCACAGATCTGTCCCTCTCTGAGGGTCTTGAACATTGCTGTTGCATAGTTTCTGCTCAGTCTCATGCTGTGTATTGCAAAGTAGCTAGCTTCAAACCCTGCATGTTTCCCCCTCCTCCCCCTCCTCTTCTGAGCTCATGCTGTCCACATCAATCAACAAGCTCAACATTGGCCATAGCCCAGATACTTCCATGACATGTAAGATCAATGAAAGGTTGTAGACAGAGGGGTTTGAGCATGAGCAATGATGACACATCATGTTGCACAGCCACTATATCCATTCCTGGTGAAGTGGAGAGGGTATATGCCCATCCTCCAAGTGTGTCAGTCAGATCAAATAGACCTGCAAACTGCTCAGCAGGCTGAGCTGACTTCTCACCCAGAACAAGGTTTCAGTCAAATCCCAGCATGAGCACCCCAGTTGATTGAGTTGTGCATCAAGTGACAGGATGTGAGAGATGCTCTTGATGGTATTGCTAGCCCTCCTCAAGTGCATTCCATTGCTGGTGGACCTTATGGAAGTGGATATGGGTGAAATGGGGTAGGATGAGAGTTCTTGACTGTAGTCAGACTTGTTGACATCAACAGCCATGGACACCAGGGCATGTTTGATCTGTGCCTCCACTTCAGTGACCATTTCTGCCCACTTTTGTTCCATGTGCCCCATTATCTCCCACATATATTCAAGCTTGATGAGTGCATTATTATGGGTCCACTCACTTTCAATCAGACCTGAAGGCATGCTGACAGTGAGCAATCTCCCAACATGTTAGAGAGAACAGCAGTGCTCACAGCTCTGCAACTTGGCTTTCTCTGCAGCCATCAACATGACCAGACCACCCAGCCACTTGGTCTCCAGATTGTCTCATGCATTGACAAAAGCAGCCATGCATTTGCAGATAGAGAGCTAGACATGCAGTTCAGCAGTAGGCACCATGCCTGTTTGACAATGAGGCCATGGTTCAGTGCATGTTCTCAACATGCCATTACAGATTAGAGTTTGCTCACTGAAAGACTAGCCGGGCACCATCACGTTGTAGAAGCTGAAAGCTTGCTATGGTTACAAAGAGAGAGATTGGGAGGTTTTGTTCACAGGTCCCCTAGGTCATCCCAAGTCCCAAGCAAGTCCTGAGTGAGTCCCAAGCCCCTGTCATCCATCTGAGTTGGCTGAGTCAATCCAGTTCAGTTGGCCAAGTCTAAACAAACTTTTGGTACATCTTCTAGAGTTTGATTTGATGATTTGGGATATGTTCTTTTGTGTGACAAAGATTATTTTCATTTGATTTCACTTGATAGCATAGGTCCTGGACTTGGACACATTGGCTGATTGAACATGGTCGTGCAACTGAGTGACCAAGGTCACTTAACCTGGCCAGTTTACCCCTGAAGACAATCAGGCTCCATTCCATCAGTCTATTCTTGTCAGATTTGACTTGGATTTGTTATTCTTTGGCATCCTCTCAACATTGCAGACTTGTCCTGTGACTTGGGACCTTGCAATTGTTGTTTACTTGACACTTTTAACATCTTTAGTCTTAGGTATGCCCAGACTATAAAGTATGTACTTTGGTACTTAAAATTCATCTTTCTGCTCCTTTGGAAAAGTGAGAGAAGATCACCCAGAGCCTCTAGGGAGCTGCTGAGGTCATCCTTAGTTGCTGTCTCTTTGAACTTTCAACTGGAAAAGTCACCCAGGTCAAGAGCCCCTATCTTTTGCTATCTTTGCCTGGAGGACCCCAGGGAAGATCTTTTCTTTGCTCTGCTGTTGTCCAATGTAGAACAACAAATATTTCTCTTGCAGCAGAACTCCAAGGGAGTGCCTTAGTGCAAGCAGGGAAAAGAAAGAGAAGAAGGGGGTGAGTGATTGTCCCAAGGGTTCCCAACTGAGTTATTTCTGCAAGGGTAGTCTTAACAAGGGAGGACTGACCAACCCAAGTGAAGAAAAAGATGAGCCTGAGTGACTCCAAGTGCAACTGCATGGAAATAGGGGCTGCCAAGCTGGGCAAGGTACCAGCCAGACACACAAAGGGAAAAGAAAAATAATAGAAGGAGAGACCTATGTGTTGGAATTACTTGATTACCTACGCATTTTAGCTTACATAAGCACTACCTACATCGCACCTAGTCTACCTTTAGTTCCTTAGTGACTACAGAGTATTCAATAGGTTATAAGCCCTGCCTGTGCTCAGTAAAAACAAGTTTACTCACTTAATGACTTGAAAATGGCTATTGACAAGATTGAATTAGTCACTCTTGATGAGGACTACCAAAACTGGCCCCAGTACTGCAAATTTCTAGAAGAGTACTGTAACTTCTTCAAAATTCCTACTACTGGACTCAGCTCAAAGAACTATCTACTTGGGTATGGGAATGCATCTGTTACGCATAACATAAAACCTGTGGTTAGTATCTCCAGGAGGCACTCACGAAGAGGCACTACGTCTGGAGAGGGCTAGGATGAGGGAGGGACGACTACGGACTAGTAGTCAGCTTACTTAGAAATGTGGGACTTAGAGCCACAGATCTAGGACACAGGTCAAACATTGTATAAGCGTAGAACAAGCGTGAGAATCTACATACATGGAGATGTAGTTACTTAAGTTAAAGAGGGACTTGAGGGCAGGCTAGTATGGTATAAATAAGGAAAGTGTGGCTATGGGGTTACTGAGTCATCATAAAAGAGTGATGACTAGGGAGGCTATGTCCATAGTGATGTAAGTGTACAGCGAAGAGAAACAGACCAACAGAGGCAGCATAAGGCAGTGTATAGTAGGAGGAAAAGCGAGTGGACTGTAACAGCATCTACTGTGTGGTGGGAAAATATGATGCAGTGTGTCATTCACACTACTGCCCCACAACATCTATCCCAACCACTGAATTCCCTTTGAACAGCATCCCAGTGCTTCAAGTACCTACAGGATGAAGTCAAGAAGGCCAGGAATAAGTCAAGACAGCCAAAAGTTGAGTGTGATGTAGAAGCTGGAAGCTTGCTATGGTTGCAAGGAGAGAGTTGGAGAGGTTTTGTTCACAGGTCCTCTAGGTCATCCCAAGCAAGTCCCAAGCAAGTCCCAAGCCCCTGCCATCCACCCAAGTTGGCCAAGTCTAAACCGACTTTTGGTATGTCTTATAGAGTTTGATTTAATGATTCAGATATATTCTTTCATACAGTGCAAGTTATTTTCATTTGATTTCACTCAATAGCCTAGGTCCTGGACTTGGACACATTGGCCAATCAAATGTGGTCATGTGGGCGAGTGACTAAGGTTGTGTAACACGGCCAGTTTACCCCTGGAGACAATCGGGCTCCATTCCATCAGTCTATCCTTGTCAGACTTGACTTGGATCTGTTAACCTTTAGTATTATCTTAACATCACAGCCTTGTCCTATGACTTGGGGCCTTGTGATGGTTATTTTCTTGACATCTTTGACATTACCAGTCTCAGGTATGCCTAGACTATAAAGTATGTACTCCAGTACTTGAAATGCATCTTTCTGCTCCTTTGGAAAAGTGAGGGAAGGTCACCCAGAGCCTCTAGGGAGCCACCAAGGTTGCCCTTAGTCACTATCTCTTTTACCTTTCATTCAGAAAAGTCACCCAGGTCGAAAGCCCCTATTCTTTGCTATCTTCACCTGGAGGACCCCAGGGAAGATTTCTTCTTTGCTCTGCTATTGTCCAATACACCCCTTCTAATAACTACCTCCCTGGGACCCCTTTAGGGATGAGATTTGCTCACTTCCTTCTTTTCCCCTGTTAATCCTTGACACCAGTCTTGGTCAGCAACCCTTTTCTTATCAAGAGTCTATATCTTTCTTACAACATTCCAAACTCTTGCAGCAAGGGCTGAAACCCTGGATGAGACCACCCTGATCGACCACCTTGCCACAGGAATGGACAACCAAATCACCACCATGATCCTATCCATGTCCCCAATCCCTGAAACCATCAAGACCTGGATCACCAAGGCAAAGGATTTCCATACCCAAAAGATACACATCTTAGGTCTTCAAAATGTGAAAGGGATCCCTCTCCCCTATGGAAATTGGTCCACTAAGGACCCCAACACCATGGACATCAATGCTGTTACCATCCACAAGCTTTCCCCTCTAGAATGAGCAAAATGTGTCCATGAAGGACTGTGTTTCAGATGCAGGAAAAAGGGACACAATGCTCAACAATGTACCAAATACATGAACACCTCATCTAGGACTAATCCCCCTACTCAGAACATCTGTAACACTGAAACCATTCCCCACACTACCCCCACCCCCACACCAATCCCACATCCCACTTTGGCCATAGAAACCTACATCAACTCTCTAAAGACCCAAGGAAAGTCTGAACAAGAGGTACTTCTAACCTTAAAGATGTGTTTCGAGGAACCCACAGAGGATGTGGCAGTAACCCTCACTGATGACACAGATTTTTGAAATTGGAAGTAACCTTGGTGTTTGCTTCTGTAGATCTTGCTCATGTAATCACTGCTCTACCCAATGAAAGGACTCTTCAAATCCCAGTAAAGCTTAGAGCTGGGAAAGAAACCACCACACTCATAGACTGTGGAGCCATTGGTAACTTTATTGACACAGGTCTCCTCACCCTCACCAACTTCTCCCTTAAACAACTCTCCCAACCCATTGTCCCCCG
>JBBPTY010001061.1:0-11540 GCA_038094335.1 Tylopilus aff. striatulus | reverse complement strand
ACTCTCACACCATTCACAATGCCTACCCCCTCCCCCTAATCTCCAAACTCATCGACAAGATGAAAGACGCTACTTGGTTCACTAAGTTCAACATTTGATGGGGATATAACAACATCTGCCTATGAGAAGAATATCAATGGAAAGCAGCATTCATCACTCCCTTAGGATTGTTCGAACCCACCATCATGTTTTTCGGGTTCAACAATGCACCCCCAACATTCCAATCTTTCATGAACCACATTTTTGCAGATATGATCTCAGAACGATGGCTAAAGATTTACATGGATGATATAGGAATCCATACCAACAGAGATCTAGACCTTCATCACGAAAGAACCTGTAAGGTGCTATCCAGGCTAAGGGAACACGGACTATCCCTGAAGCTGTCCAAATGCCTCTTTGATGCCAAACGCATGGAATTCCTAGGCATGATCATCGGACAAGGTAGAGTTGAGATGGACCCCACTAAACTTGAAGCCATCAAGACATGGAATCCTCCTGTTAATGTTAAGGGAGTTCGTTCATTCCTAGGATTTGCGAATTTCTATCGCAAATTCATCCCCAACTTCTCCAACATTGTTGCCCCACTAAATCTTCTGACAAGGAAGAGTGAACCCTGGGCCTGGACCCCCCTCCAACAATGTGCCTTTGAGTCCCTCAAAATGACTTTCTCCTCTGCCCTGGTACTCCACATACCAGATGTCTCTCACCCATTCACCCTCATGACTGATGCCTCTCTCTTAGCAGCAGGGGCAGCCCTCATGCAACAGGACAGTAATGGCGACCTCCACCCCTGTGCCTATTTCTCTAAAACCTTCATCCCAGCAGAAAGAAACTATGACATCTATGACAGGGAACTACTCACAGTCATCTTGGCTTTGGATGAATGGTGACAATATCTCCTGGGAACTCCTCACCCCATCACAGTCCTCACAGATCACAAAAACCTATCCTACCTCAGAGACCCCTAAAAGTTATCCCGACGACAAGCCCGTTGGTCCCTATTCCTCCAGGATTTCCCTATTGTGTGGCAGACTACCCCTGGAACCAAAATGGGGCCAGCGGATGCTCTTTCCTGGAAAGACATGGTAGACACCACCCTTGACAATGCTGATACCCCCATATGTCCTGAACCAGCCATCATCAATACCCTTGACCTCACCCTCACTTGCCATATTCAAAACTCCTCTGCTTCTGATCCCCTAGTCCTCAAGGCCATTGAAAGCCTCCATGACAGAAACCCCCTATTCCCCAGGTTGAAATTCTCCAACTGGTCTTATACCAATGGCCACCTCTATTACAAGCAATGCATGTACATACCCCCCCTGAACGTACAGCAATCTTATGTGCCCTCCATGAGTTGGCTACCTCAGGACATGCCGGCTGCTACCGCACCCAGACAATCATAGAAAGGGACTTTTGATGGCCAGGACTAGCTACCTACGTTAGAAATTATGTGGCAGGATGCGCCACCTGCCAACAAAACAAAGTAAACACCCACCCCACCACCCCAGGCTTGACACCTATCCCCTCAAAAGCGACATTACCCTTCAAGCAAATCTCCATTGACCTCATCACTGACTTACCCCCATCCCAGGGATATGACTCCTTAATGGTCATGGTCAATCATGGCCTCACAAAGGGGGTAATTCTCATCCCTTGCTCTAAAACCATTGACACGGCAGAAGTCGCACTAGCCTTTTTCAACCATGAGTTCAAACGGGTTGGCCTCCATGACTCCATAATCTCAGATTGTGGCCCCCAGTTTGCATCCGCCTTCACTCGGGAACTCGCTAGGCTACTTGACTACAATGTCTGACTCTCCACCACATATCACCCACAAACTGATGGTCAAACTGAACGAACCAATCAGGAAGTGGAAACCTACCTTCAGATCTTTTGCACCAACCATCCTCGGAAATGGTTGGAGTTCCTCACCACTGCTGAGTTTCACCACAACTTAGTTCCCCACTCCTCCACCAAAGTCTCACCCTTCTCCCTTTTACTCAGCTACAAACCCCGCACGTACCCCCCACTTGGTAAAACCTTCCTCCCCACTCTTCAGAACCGGTTGTCCTCCTTAAAAGAAGCTCGAAAGGAAGCAGCTGCTGCCCATGAAACCACCCATCGGATCATGGTGGAACATAACACCAGGAACTTCTCCCCATGGAAAGTAGGAGATAAGGTGTGGCTAGAAGCCACTAACCTCCGCCTTCATTACCCCTCTAGGAAATTGGCCCCCAAATGCCATGGACCTTTTGAAATCACTCAGGTACTATCTCCACTAACATACCAACTCAAGCTTCCCTTGACCTGGAAGATACATGATGTCTTCCACACATTGCTGCTATCCCCATACAAGGAAACTCTGGTACATGGTCCCATCTTCCTTCACCCCCCTCCAACCATCATCAAGGCTAAAGAGGAATATGAAGTTGATTGGATCATTTCCCATAGAAACATCAGATGAAACCAAAGGTACCTGGTCACATGGAAGGGATACTCATCAGCCGAAAACACATGGGAACCAGAATCTAATCTCCGCCACTCTGCATCTCTCCTGGGGCAATATAAAAAGGATCATATACTGGTCTGAAATTAAAAGACGAGGACGAGGCGTCTCTAAGTGAAGTACCCCCCTCGCATGACAAACCCCCAAAACCTCCCCTCCATCCACCCACTCCCCAAACCCTTCTGGACTACCAAACAACTCTACCACCTCCAAATCACCATTGCCATCATAGGCCTATTAACCATCTTGACCGTTGCCATCCATGCTGGTCTAACATGCCCATGCCAAATCCCTTTGCTAGACACCTTACAGACCCAGCAGAACGAGCTGATCTCATACTGCTTGGACTCGCCCTATCAGACAGTCACCTTACCGCCACTTTGGAAAATTATATGGAAACTGATTCTCCCCTCATCACTCTACTTTCTGCATTTTTGATCCAACGATGTCTCATTCCCCTTACAGACCTTTTAACTAGAAGTCCTCAACTCTTTCTGACTCAACTTCTGTTCTTCGCCCATACTCTTTCTCATTTACAGGAAGACCTAGACCAATGACTACTAACAGCAATCCACCAACTTGAAATGTTGGATATGGTGATCGAAGTGGATACCACCCTTCGCTTTTCCACCACCCCCCTGGTTCCCACAGTGCCCTCATCCCCCACCAGCCCCTCCCCATGCTCCCAGTCTCCCACTCCCGTCCCCAATCCCACCACCTCACTGACCACACCTCCTGAGGAAATCAACTCCCGCTTCTCATTCCTGGGCTTACCTCCCACCCCTCCGGACTATCAACCACCTGACTATGGCCCAAACAACCCATTATGCCTCACTCCCAGAGACGGTTACATCTATACCCTGATGAACAATGATCAGCAGGGCCCAGCACAAATACCCCTAGTAGAACATCTCTCCTCACCACCCCACACCCCTACTACCGAAGTCATAGATGACAATACCCCTTGAGATGAGTCCACCTATGTCAACACTTCCAGATCTCCCAGATATGAAGCCAGAGACTGATTTGAGTAGGCACTTCAAATGTACATGGGGGGTAATGTTACAGTCCGCTACCTTTCGTGTGTCCTTATTGTCTCTACATTGCCTTACACTGCCTCGGCTGGTCTGTTTCTCCTTGCTGTACACTTACATCACTATGGACGTAGCCTCCTTAGTCATCTCTATTCTGATGACTTGATATCCCCATAGCCACACTCTCCTTATTTATACCGTAGTAGCCTACCCTCAAGTTCCTCTTTAACTTAAGTAGCTACATCTCCATGTATGTAGATTCTCACACTTGTTCTGTGCTATTCAACGTTTAACTTGTGTCCTAGATTTGTGGCTTTAATCCCACATCTCTGAGTAAGCCAACTCCTAGTCCTCAATCGTCCCTCCCTCATCCTAGTTACCTCCAGACGCAGTGCCTCCTAGTGAGTGCCTCCTGGGGTCACTGACCACAGGTTCTACATTACACGTAACAATATGTTTAACATGGGCATGGAAGGAAGGGTCCTCAGCAAGGATGATGGCTCTGTTGTTGTCACACATCAGCAGCAATGCAGTCTCAGGGCAGAAACCAATGCCTGCCAGCAGTTGGTGCAGCCAAACAAGTTCTTGTGAGGCTTCACAGGCAGCAATGAATTCAGCCTTGCACATGGAGAGGGATACAAGGTGTTGCTGTCACAAGCACCATGAAATCAAGCCAGAGCCTAAAGAGAAGCAGAATCCACTGACAGAGCAGTGAGTGTCTGGACATGTTGTGAAGTTGCTGTCAGTGTGACCAAGTACTCAAGTAACGAGTTCACCTCCAAGGGTGAGGCACAATGAATGTGTCCCCTTCAAGTAGTGAACCACACATTTCACAGCTTCCCAGTGAGTGACACTGAAATTATCAAGGAATCAACAGAGTTGGTTTATGGCAAAGGCGATGTCAGGGTGAGTGCCAATAGTGAGGTACATGAGGGTGCTGACAAGGTTGCAGTAAGGGAGTTGGGCCATCAGGGTGTGTGCATTGGGTGATGGAGGGAAAGGGGGTCGAGATAAGTGGAGTCCAGTATCCATGGGAGTGGATACAGGCACTGCATTGGATAGGTGGAAGTCAGCAATAAGGCAATTGATTAGTGCACTTTGTGAAAGGTGAATGGCACATGCTGGATGGTCACAGTCAATCACTATGCCTAAACAGAATTTTGCCTCCCCCTGATTGCTGAAGTCCCAACATGTGCGGATCTGAGAATGAAAAGTGGCAAGTGCACACTTAGAGTTCCCAACCATCATGAAATTGTCAACATGAACCATGAGGATAACAATGCCAGTGGAATCATGGCATACATAGACACAGTATTCACATTGGATGCAAGTGAATCCCCAAGTTATCAATTGAGCATTGAGAGTGCAATTCCATATGCAACCTCCCTGCTTCATACCATATAGACCATGGTGCAGCTCCCAAACATAATCCTCCATGCCAGGTGCACTGAAGCCTTCCAGTTGTTCTATGTAGCAGATCTTGTCAGGATTGAGAGTACCATTGAGAAAAGTGGTTTTAATGTCCAATTGTTTGATTTCCCAATCCAGGGCCACTCCAATGTGTGCTAGTATATGGAACAACTTGAGGTACACAGTAGGGGACAAAGTTTTGGTATAGTCCTGTCTGTAGATAGCAGAGAAACTGCAGCAAACATACCATGCTTTAAAGTGGGTCAGATTCCCATGTTCTTCACACTTCAGTTTGAAGATTGGTCAGCCTTTCATGATGCAGCAACCTGTGGGGACATCAGAGTGAGAAACAAGGCAATAGACACCCATGTCATGCAGTGAGTCAAATTCATCCTGCAGAGCCTGACACCATTTGTCTGTGAAAGGGGATGCCATGGCCTCAGCATAAGACTGGGGGTCAGAAGGCGAGGCAGACAAAAGAAGGATATCCTTGTCATCCTCACTGTTATAGTCCAGGAGCATGGGAAGGTTGTGGGCAGGTGGAACAATGGACAAGGGATGCAGGGATGAGGTGACAGTGTCAAGGATGGCCTGATGGATGTTCTCAGCAGCCAATTTATGGGCAGATGGCTGGGGGACATGGGAAGATCAGTGCAAGGGAGGTGGGATGGCAGGAGATGGTTGCAATGGAGATGTGATGGGTGACTCATGAGATGGAGAACTAGAGGAAACAGGTGAAGGTGAAGATGGGACAAAAGTAGAGGAAGAAGAAACATCATGAGACTCAATAAAAGATACATGATAAGAAGAGATAATGCAACCAGTGATGCAATGGAAAAATTGGTAAGATTTAGAATCTAGTGAGTATCCTATGAGGACACATTCGATCAAATGATCATATACCTTTGGATTGTGTTGGTTCTGCACGAGGATGAAGGCTTGGCAGCTGATCTCATGCAGATGAGAGAGATCAGGCAAATGACCAAACCAGTGCTTGTAGGGGGTATGACCCCATTGAGACTTGGTGGGGGTGCAGTTGGTCAGATAACAAGCGGTGAGAACAAACTCATCCCAATGGTTCACGGGGACATGGGATGCTGCATGCATAGCCCGAGCCTTATTCATTAGTGTATGATGGAGCTGTTCGACATGGCCATTGTGTGCTGAGGTATGTGGGGCAGAAAATTGCCGTGAGGTGCCACACGCAAGAAGCCACTCATACATGGCAGAGCTATGAAGTTCCCCATTGTCACAGTGAAAAGTGCCAACTGTGAGACCAGTTTTGACATGGTGAGCAGCCTCCCAAGCCTACAGGGTGGGGAACACAGCAGACTTTGACACTAAAGGAATGGACCAGGAGTATGAGGAAAAGTCATCAATGATATCAAGAATGTATCTATTGCCTGCTGCAGAAATGTGCTCAGAATGCTCCATAAGGTCAACATGCACCACTTCCAATCATCAAGAAGCCCTCAACCCCTCCCAGACCTTGGGCACTGGGGCCCATGTTTGCTTACCAATGATGCAATGGTCACAAACAGGTGCCAGTGACAAGATGTGGGTAGGCATACCTGTAGCAAGACCATGTCAGGCTAGTTCAGTGACAGTGCAAAAATTAGCATGACCCAGACAGCCATGCCAGGTGAACAGGGATGGAGCAGGGCAAGCAATGTGTGCATGCACCATGGTCATTGTACTGCCAGAGAATGCATACAGGTGATGAGAAGTGAGGGTCCCATGGAGTACTTGGCTGCCATTGTGGGAACAGATAACACACAACAGGCCATTGAAGAGGATGGAGCAGCAGAGAGAGGTACAGAGTGCAGACACTGAAAGGAGACAAACAGAAGCTTTGAGGACAAACAGGACATTGTTGAGGGTAAGGTGAATCCCCTTTGCTACAATGAGTCAGATGGAGCCTATGCTGACAGCCTGCACTGATGAGCCCCCAATACCATTGATGGGATGTGGGGAGGTATGAGTGAGGCAGAGGAAGTCATCAGCTGAATTGCTAATGTGCACAGAAGTGCCACTGTCCAAGAAGAACAGGGTGACCACTGGATTGATGGTGGTGCTGGCCTGTTGACTGAGTGCCTGTACAGAGATCCCCACAAAGTTGATGGGGTGAGAATGCTTGTGCCAGTCAACCAAGATAGACAGGCCATCAGTGGACATGAGGAGTGCGTCGTATTCATTGATATCACCATCAGGCAAGGACTCAATGAAGGCAGCAGGGGTCACTGGCAAGACCAGCGAATTCAGTAGATGGTGCAGACAAGGCAAGAATGGGCTGTGTTGAAGGAACTGGCCCAGACATGGGGGGCATGTCCTCCAAAAGCATGATCTTGTTGGATTGTCTGTTGACCATGTAGACATGCCCTGATGAATCATACTTCATGGTACATTGCTTGGGGTCACCAGGCTTAGAGGTGGTGTCTTTGCTGCTGGTTGCAGCCCCTTTTCCCATAGCTTTCTTGGCAGCCTTCTCAGCAAGTACTTGTTCTTGTTGTCTGATGCAGCCACCACCTGGTTGGAAACACTTGTCCTTGGTGTGGCCAATACCACAACAGTTTGTGCAACATTTGGAGTGACCAGTAGCACAGCAAACAGAGCACATGCAGTTGGCATAACAGCCAGAGGGTTTCAAAGCAGCTAGAGTGATGGATGTGGCATTCGACTTGTCACTGTTGATGACTTGTTGTTCCAGGTGGATACAGGTGCATATATTCAAAGTCGTGTACAGATTGTCGGGGGTGCTTTGGAAGAGGCAGTTAACAACATAGTCTCACACATTGCCCAGATCGTCTGACATCACATGCATCATCATGATGATAGCAAACATTTCTTCAGTCAGAATCCCCATGGAATAGATGTGGCAGACATCATTTTGAATCGCAATGCTCACAGGGGTAAGGGGTTCAGAGCACTGATATCGGGTGCTGAGCAACTTCTCAATGAGCTGTATCTGAGTGATAGGACCAACCTGTTCATGGTGGCACTGCAGTTCCCTCCAGGTATCATGTGCATTTGTCATGCCAGAGATGAATTGTTGCTCCTCAGGGCCACAGCAGTTGGTGATGGTGGCAATGACAGCCATGTGATTTTTGTTCCAGAGATCAGCACCATCAGGGTCCATCACTTCATCAGGGCGAGGGATGGTTCCTCATAGGTACCCCCCCCTACCATGGCCCATCAGTATGATATTAGTGACCAGAGCACTCCACATCATCCAGTTGCCATGGTCATGATTGAGTTTATCAGTGACCCTGCATGTGTCAGACTGGCTAAGGGTAACTCGTCAGAGGAATGCCCTGTGTGGCTGCAACATTACAGTAATCTGATTGATGGTTAAAGGGAAGGTGGGCTGTGGCAGTATGACCGGGTAAGGAGTGATACCAGAGCCAGTAGCGATGGGAGTAGAGGGGTTTAGTCCTGGTGGGATAGTTGACAATGGGATACTGGGCACTGGGGATGGGCTATCACCTGCAGTGGCCATACACTTATGCTTCAGAGGCATATGGGGGATTCCTTAGAGTCACTGAGTGCGAGATAATGGGTGATCAGGAAAGAGGGATGTGGGCTAGTGCCACAAAGTCCTAGGAGATATTATGTGATTTCTATATCACAGAGATGCCCAATCAGGCAAAGAAGGCACTGTTCTCAGGCAGATGCCCCATGAGGTTAGGGGTTCAACATGCACATAATTGCAGCATTTACTGGCAAGTGAGCTTATTCTGGTAAGTGTACTAGCAGTTCTGGGCTCACTACAAGTGTGCCACAGGGCTCATAACCTATTGGAGCTAGACACAGATAAGCCACTGTAGGAGCTGGAAGCTTGCTGTAAGACAACAAAAATATATCTTGCAGCTACTCCAAGGAAGAGCCTAATGCAAGCAGGTGAAAGAAAGAAGAAGGGGCAAGTGATCATCCCAAAGGGTTCCAGCTCAATCTACTCAATGGGAGTGGTCTAGACAAGGGAGAACACTGAGAGCTAAGTCTTCCGAGTGAAGACTGCCCAACCTGACTGAAATATGATGAGTCCAAGTGACTCTGAGTGCAACTGCACGGAAATAGGGGCCTCTGGACTGGACAAAGTACCAGCCAGGCAGAAAACAATATGAAAAACAATATACGAAAGACCTATGGTGGTCACTTACTGTTGAGCTTCCCCAGACACTCACTGGTGGTCTCTTCCAAAGGGGAAAACTTTCAATTAGATAGTCCATACATAGTTTTTATAGTCTGGGCATACCCAAGACTGTCAACAAAGAAAAACTAACAAAACACTAGCCACATGTGCTAGGCATCGAAGCAACACTATCTGGCATGTAAATATGAAAAGGTCTGACCCTAAAATTGAAAGTCCAAGGGTGCAAATGTACCCGACCACTCTGTGGGTCTAGGTCCGAGTCAGGGGCACCAAAACAAAGTGCAACAAAAGGGAACACAGTAAAACTGGTCGGACTAAGTGCAAATGGGTGAAAGGAGGTAAAACAAACTGTTTTCTATCAACAGAACTGTCCAGTTTGACATTCTGGGCTGATACCATTGGATCTGGTTGACCAGACTAGGCCAGACAGCTCGGACAGACTTGGACTTGCTCAGCTTGGCTTGGTGCTTCATGCAGTGGACACCAGGCAACTTAGAACACTGGAAATCATGCAAAATGGGACTTACAACTGTAGCAAGCTTCTGGCTCCTACATCACTACAGTTGCAAGGAGAGAATTGGAGAGGTTTTATTCACAGGTCCTCTAGGTCATCCTAAGCAAGTCCTGAGCCCCTGTCATCCATCCGAGTCAGCCAAGTCAACCTGGTTCAGTCAGCCAAGTCTAAACCAACTTTTGGTACATCTTATAGAGTTTGATTTAATGATTCAGATATATTCTTTCATGTGGCACAAGTTATTTTCATTTGATTTCACTTGATAGCCTAGGTCCTGGGCTTGGATGCATTGGCCGATCAAATGCGGTCACATGGCCAAGTGACTGAGATCACTTAACACAGCCAGTTTACCCCTGGGGACAATTGGGCTCCATTCCATCAGTCTATCCTTGTCAGATTTGACTTGGATTTGTTAACCTTTAGTATTATCTTGACATTGCAGCATTGTCCTATGACTTGGGGCCTCACAATGGTTATTTTCTTGACATCTTTGACACTTCCAGTCTCAGGTATGCCCAGACTATAAAATATGTACCCCAGTACTCAAAATACATCTTTCTGCTCCTTCAGAAAAGTGAGAGAAGGTCACCCAGAGCCTCTAGGGAGCCACCAAGGTTGTTCTTAGTCACTATCTCATCTACCTTTCATCTGGAAAAGCCACCCAGGTTGAGAGCCCCTATCTTTCACTATCTTCACCTGGAGGACCCCAGGGAAGATCTTTTCTGTGCTCTGCTGTTGTCCAAGACACCCCTTCTCATAACTACCTCCCTGGAACCCCTTTAGGGACAAGGTTTGCTTGCTCCCTTCTTTTCCCCTGTTGAACCTTGACACCAGTCTTGGTTGGCAACCCCTTTCTTATCAAGAGTCTATATCTTTCTTACACCGCTCTATGTCTTGTTGAACGCCTATAATACAGTAGGTGACACAACAGTATGGATATGGTAGTAGATACTTAGGTAATCTGCTTACATACACCAATCCTGTACATATATAAGGACCACAAGTCCTACTGCAATAGAGCAGATCATTTTAACGACTCTAACAGTTCAGGTGAGCAGAGCATCAACTTCCTATGTGTGAGCACTGTCTATGACATGCTACTCCATGTGGAGATGTACAGCTCAACATGTCTCACCAAAGAGGTGAGGGAAAAGAGTGGGTGGGAAGATATTGGGTATTTAAGTACTGGACAAGTTGGAATGCTATCTCGGCATTATGCATGGTATGTGCCAACACAGCTAACAGCCTAGCCCCTCATGTTTGAAGGGGAGTGTTGGAATTACTTGATTACCTACGCATTTTAGCTTACATAAGCACTACCTACATCGCACCTAGTCTACCTTTAGTGACTACAGAGTATTCTGTTGGCGCACTCGGCGTTACAACCTGTGACGTCGCTCGCCATTCCACATTCGTCATAGTACATATCACATGTTTTAGGTAGCATTCCACTATGGGGGATATAAACCCCCGGTGGATAGCTCGTACTATAGTCGTCTAATCGTCCAGTCGCCCACTTTCCCCCTCATGTGATAGCACTGAGGAATCCATCCCCTTTCGTGTCGTCCCCCGCTTCCTCTCTCAGGTTCCAACAGGTTATGAGCCCTGCGGGAGTTGCGCCCCGCGTCTACCTGAGATGAAGCCCGACGATCGCTATCACCCTCCTCCTCACGCCCACACGACGACCGTGGGCTGTATCGTCACTCTGCGCGAGCTCTTAACTGAGTCTCTGCGTCCATCACCCCCTATGCCGTCCATCCCGTTGCTTGCCGCCGTTGATGCTGGCAGCACTATCTCGGCCATTCTGTCGGCCCTATCTGTCCCGCGCCTGCACTGCCACTGAAGTCCTCGCTCTGCAGGTCGCATCCATCGACCGTTCTGTCGGTCAACCTGATCTTCTGTCTCTTGGCCGTTTTGTCG